>OU015760.1:112938521-112948844 GCA_907169655.1 Acomys percivali
CTAAATAACTTCAGTATAATCAAAAGAACAGGTCACTGAGAAGAGACTTGATACCCTATGAGCATATACAGGGGGAGGTAATCCCCCTCAGGAACAGTCATAGGGGAGGGGAATAAGGGGAAAATGGGAGGGAGGGAAGAATGGGAGGATACAAGGGATGGGATAACCATTGAGATGTAACCAGAATAAATTAATTAAATTAAAAAAAACAAAAACAAAAAACTTACTGGCTAAAGATGATACAGAGGCGGATTTTTTGGGATATTAACCTGGTTATCTGAGTAAAGTACAGTTTTTACCTTCAAAAAGAAAAAGAAAAAATGATTCTTTAAGTATTTTTCTTTTCAAAAAATGCATTGGAAGCTTAGGATCACCTTTTTACAATGTGGTCAATGAACTTGTAACCTGCCTCCATTTACTTGTCTGTTTAATTTTTATTTACTTAATTTTTTTTTTTTTTGAGATACTGTAGCCCAGACTGCTTTGAAATTCATTGTGTAACCCAGGCTGGTATCAAACTTACAGCAAATCTCCAACCTTAGTCTCCTAACTACTTAGTTTATACATGTAAGCCACCATGCCTGCCTATGTCCTTTTGATTTCAAGGGAATTATATAATACTATGTATGATATAATAATATAGGATGCTAAACTGTAGGTTGGGCATCCCAGTGATAAGATGTGGATGCTCTCACATCCATCATGTTGCCTAAAGATCTCAGCAGTAAAAAGCCCTGGCTGTTTTTCCACAGGTCCTGAGTTCAATTCCCAGCAACCACGTGGTGGCTCACAATCATCTATAATGTGATCTGGTGCCCTCTTCTGGCCTGCGGGTGTACATACAGGCAGAGCATTATATACATAATAATAAATCTTTTTTTAAAACCTTAAGATTTGGAGTTTTTCAAGGTTGTAGATATTTAACCAATAAATTCCATATTCCAAATCCAAAATATCGCAAATGTAAAAATCACTGATGTCTGAAACACTTCTGGTACAAGCATTTTGATAAAAGCTATCCAACTTGTACAGGTGTACTTTTTTTCTTTTTTTTTTTTTTTTCCAGCCTTACATCATATCTTTATATTGTTGCTACAAAATGAATCCTATTTTTAGGTTTAAAATCCTCTTGCATTCAGAATATATGGATCGTATCGTGAAAATGTCTGTAGAGCACTGGCCTAGCATGCATGAAAACTTGGGTTTGATTCTTAGTACCATAGCAAATAAAGAAGTCCTCTTCCTACCACTAATTCTTTGCTCCATGTTCCCATGCCAGTGCCCAGGCCCAAACTGAGGATGTCTTGCCTGAATCCTGGTATTCTGCTATTATGTAACAGATTTAACTGATGCGATCCACTTCAAGTTAGGCTGTCAGCCCTCAGAATAGATCTGATCATTGCTTTTAATTTCACATTGAATTCTTACCACATCTCTATCAATCTTTTAAATGACCTACATTTTTTATGATTCATATTCCCCTTTTTTTTATTTTTCTTTCTTCATTTGTTTATTTTTGGTAGGGAGGTATTGAGACATGATCCCATTAAACTCAAACTAAGAATGACCTTGTCCTTTTTTTTTAATGAAACCAGGTCTCAGTATGTAATTGTGGCTGACTTGTAACCCTCCATGTATGCCAGGGTGGCCTTTAACACACTCTGCCTCCTCCTTGGTGCTGGAACTAAACGCTTGAGTCACCAAACCTGCCTCAACCTTGACCTTCTGATCCTTCTGCCTCTGTCTCCCAAGTGCCAGGTTTACTGATGTATGCCTGTCGTGGTCCATACTCCAGCTTACTTTGTCTCTTGTTCTGTTGAAAAGATGTCAGCCTCTCTGGGCTTCCATACACCCCCTCTCCCAACCTGAGGATTCCCAATATTACCAACCTTTCCTTCCTTCACATAGGAAAAAAAACTACATGTACACTTTGCCAAAGTATATATATACCTCTCCTGGAACCTTTCACTACTTTTCTTTCTACCTCCTTTGGAGCATTAGCACCACTTGTTTTGAGTGTTACAGTTTTGGTTTTCATCAGTTTTATACTCTCTATACTGTGCATAACTAGTCAAGACTCTTCATTTAAAAAAATCTTTTAAAAGTATCATGTGAGAGCCTGGTGCCCATAGAGGTGAAAAGAGGGCATTAGATTTCCTGGAACTGGACTCACAGATGGTTGTAAGCCACCGTGTGGGCAATGGGAACCAAACCTAGGGCCTCTGGAAGAGCAGCAAGTGCTCTTAACCACTTAGCTGTCTTTCTAGTCCCCAAAATTCCTCATCATTTATATATATATATATATATATATATATATATATATTATTATTATTACACATATATACAATAAACTACCTACAGTAAGAAGAACCATGAAACAATTTAGGAATTATGTAAATATTACATTCTTGGTATTTTGGCTGTTTGTATTTGACAGCCTTGAAGAAGACATCTTTCCTATCTTTGTGAGTCTAAATTTCTGAATGTTAATCAATCTCCATCACATATTGTCATTATCAACTTAGAACACCTACTGAGACCTAAAACATCTTAACCCTAAACAACTGAGCTTCATTATAGAACTAAGCTATCTGTTCTTCAACTCCCTCAGAGACTTAAGAAGGAATAATCTTGATTATCTGAGTATGTCGGGAGTGCAGGTCAAAATCCCTCATCTTAAAACACCATCTTCTCTCCTCACTTTGGACTGCTGCTTCCACTTCATGAGAATTCGCTCCTTTGCCTCTCAAGGTCTAGCTTCTGCTTGCTGGTTAAACTACTCATTCACTGCTCCATCTTAAAAAGCCTTTGGCTGAGTCCTCAGCTGGCTACCTTCTCTAGAGTGCTTAATATTTTTCACTCCTCCTTTCCTTTTCTCCATGTCTTTGTGGTCCTCCACCCACTTCTGCCTTTTGCCTTCTATGTAGTTCAGTGTCTTTCTTCCTCATGCCTCAGTCTGTGTTTTCCTTGGAGCTCAGGCTTCATTTCTTTATCAACTGTCAGTTGCTTTCCAGCCCTATGGATGCAGGCCCAGTCTTTCCTTCTTAACTCGTAGACGATTTGAAAGCCTGCTCTGTGATGAGCATGGTGCCACATGCCTGGGTATAGTTGGAACACAGAAGGTACAGTGCCTCCCTCATGGAGCCTGTAGTTGTAATATAGTGGGTGTTCTCCGCAGAAACATAGCTATACCTAGTCAGAGGCTGTGAGCAGTGCTGCATGGAAGGGCAAGAGTAAGAGGAACCTGGGGAGTAGTCCGGAGAAAATGGCATTTGACTTGTGGTCTGAAGACTGAATGTGAGTTACCTGGAAGTGGAGTAGGGCTAGGGAGACCAGGAGGAAGCAAGAGAGTAGCGTGTGAGAATACTTGAGACCAAAAGGAGCGCAGACAGGTGATAACGTGGTTAGGGGATAATATGTGAGTCTGGCAAGGGATATAAGCCAAGTGAGGAAGCTAGGCCTCACCAACTCCCTTAAAGAGCTGGCTGTGTGTTTTGAGGGCCAGTCCTTGTGTGTCAGCCACCCAGGTGCTAGAATTATAGCATGCATCATAACCTGGCTTTTTGCTTTTAATTATTTTAATTAAATTTTAAAGTAATAAATCATGAAAACATGTCTGCATTGTAGACTGCTAATGAAAATAGGCATTGCCGTACATACCTATTTTTTGTATTGAAAGCACTTAGCCTATTCTCTCAGCAATTTTCAAGATTCTGTTTGTTCTAGCTACAGTCCCCATGCATCTGACTGGACTTTTGCATGCTTTGATCAGTAGCTTCTTGTGCACATCTCCAGAGGTTTTGGTGTTCAGCATTAAGTACTGTATAGTAAAGCTTCTGGAAGGGTAAGTAGAAAAGTGACAGTTTCTACTTGGTCCTGGGTGCCGTGTCACTGCAGCTCATAAAGGGAACAATATTGGATGCGAAGGGACTAGAACAGTGGCTGTTAGTGTAGGCTAGGAGAGTTTCTGGCAGAGTTGGATAGATGTTGACAGATCAAAATTGATTTAAGAGATAGATATGAAAGAGTGAGTTAAGGATAGTTAAATAAAAGGGGGGGTGTCAAAGATGACAGGTTTTTAGCTGGACAATAAAGGGCTCCAAGATAGACAGCATGGAAGAGGGCATCACTGGCTGTTTCAAGCGCTGCATGCTCTGAATGTGAAGTTTCTCTGTATTTGGTTAATATTTATTATATTGTCAACCCTAGCAGTGTATTGAAAGTCTACTTTTTGCCCCCTCCTCCTCACCTCCATATTCTTTACATCTTTTGACAAGGCCACCGTGGTGCATGTGAGATAGGTCCCTAACTCTAAGTCACCTCGGATTCCCACTCAGGCTGACCATTGCTTTCCTCTTGTCCGTCCCCATCTACTCTCAGAGCCCCTGGCCCTGCATTTGAACTCAAGCTGCCCTCTCCATGCTAGCTCTTCATGTGCAGCCTTGCTCCGGAATCTTTGCCAAATACCAGTGGATCCTCTTCTCAGAAAGCATTGTGTGGTCATCTCTCGGGTGAACCAGGGAATTCTGGGTGTTTATAAAATGCCTAGCCTTTCTTACATGTACACCTGATACAAATTTGAGATACTTCTGGACAGCTAATCTCCAACCATAGTGATTTCGTTCTAATGAAGTCATCACCACAGAACTTTAACAGAATGCAAACAGTAAGGTACTAGCTAGCTTGCCCTTCCCTGGCATCCCTTTCCATTTTGGGTGGACTCTTCTGATGGCTCTTGCTGTTTTGAGTACCCTTGTCTTACCTCCTAGACAGAGCTGGGCCTTAAGATCCAGAAGGGCAGCTCTCCAGCTTAGCTTCCCAAACCTCAGTGCCTAGTACAGTTCTCTGTTCTCCCTCAGAAGAGAGAAGGTGAATGCATTATCTCTGGTGCCTTATCATATTTCTTCTCAACTATTTTAGGAACTTGAAGGAATAGAAGCATATGTTTTTTGTTAGAATGAACCTTTGAAACTCTTTCAGTATTTAATGATATTTAGATAGTGATGACTCAGGTTTCCTGAGAGCTGGGTTAATTTTCCTAATCCTAGGTCTTCCTGTTTAGCTTGATTATCAGACCTAGAACATGTCATTCAGGAAGAGCATAGAAAATAGCCTCATTAGACTGTGGGTGCTCTGGCTGAGGAGCTGGCTGCTTCTCATTGCCTTGTTTTCTGCTTTCTGTTGAACCATGGTAGTCTGAGATCTAGAATTTTCTCTATATAACAATTACATAACACCAGAGTACTCTTCGATAGCTGGCCATGGTGGGTCGCACCTGGAGTCCCAGCACTTGGGAGGTGGAGGCAAGAGGGTCACAATGAGTTTGATTCCAGTCTGTGATCTACGCAGTGGATTCCAGGCTAGCATGAGCCATACAGTTTGAGGCCCTATTTCAAACAACCAAACAAATAATCTCACTTTTAAAACGGTCTTTATTTCCAGGGTGTGGGGAACACATGTGGACCACTTGCTAGAGTCAGGTTCTCATGTTCCACCCTGTGGATTCCTGGTTCCTGAGATGAAACTTGGCTCTCATGACTGTCAGTAAACGTCTTTACCCACTGAGCCATCTCGCTGGTTCTTGTCTCAGTTTTAATCTTCCTGCCTACAAGCTTCTTGCTTCCACGTTGCTATGAGAATACCAGGCTTTTTTAAGCATGTAGTACATATACTTAGGAGTCAGTTTGATACTTAAGAATGCAGTTCACAGACACTCATAAATCTCGGTATAGTTCAAGAATAATAACGTGCTGCATAATCATATGCTTTTTAGGTGGACAGTAGTAAGAAGTAAATACATTATAATGTGCAATTCTCTATATGTTACTAAGTCAGTGGTTTCTCTTTGAGCATTTGGCGTTCAATCATGTTGTAAAGTCTATAGTATAGGAATGCATACAACAGCTAGTCCTGGCTTCTTACAGGCTCAAAGTCAAAGCTCTGCCAGAACACACTGGTCTGCTGTGTGTGCAGAGCAGTTATGTCTTCCAAATGCTAAACCACACTTTAGCATCATCAGAGTGATAACAGTAACAACTCTTGCTTTCTGGCTACCATCAGTGGGCAGTGTGCCAATTTTTTTTAAATCCATTATCTCAAATCATCACCACTGTACAGATAAGTGTGACCTGGAGATAGCACTGACTTGTCCAAGTTCTCCAGCTAATAAATGTCAGAACTCAGATTTGAGCCACCTTTGTCCATGTTAAGAGCGTGTGCTGTTTTTCTTCACATGATAACCGACCTTAGATGTTTTGACTTTTTATTTCCAAATAACTGCAGATACACATGATTTTTGTACAAATAATATAGAGGAGTCTCTTGTATCGATCTTCCAGCTGGTTATTGTTTCATAACCAGAAAGTTGCTTGGGAGACTGGAGAGATGGCTCCATGGGTAAGAGCACTTGCTATACAAGCATGAGGACCTGAGTTTGGATCCCAGCACCCACTCACTTCAGTATCTACATAAAAAGCCAAGTGTGGCCGGCCACACCTGTAATCCCAGCACTCGGGAGGCAGAGGCAAGTGGATCTCTGTGAGTTCAAGGCCGGCCTGGTCTACAAAGCAAGTCCAGGGGCAGCCAGGGCTACACAGAGAAACCCTGTCTTGAAAAAAAAGCCAAGTGTGGCTGTGCATACAGCTATAGCTCAGCGCTCATGGGAAGAGAACCTGTCCCATAGGTTCTCATACACATATGTACAAGTAAAGAAAGGAAAGAGGGTGGGCGTGGGAGAGGTGCTCAGCACAGTACAGTTAACCAGTACTTGAGAGATAATAGTTTTATGAGTGTCTTTTTGTAATTCTCTGGCATTTGATGCCAAGTAACCAGCATCAATAATGAAAATATGAAACTGTTAGAGCACCACAAAGAACCCTTTGTGCTTTATACTTACACTCTCCTCTCCTCATTTCCTGGCAACCACTTGCCTATGCTCAATCCCTATCTTGTCATTTCAAGAGCAGTAGTCACGTGTGGGGGCCCAGGCCTGTAACCCCAGCACTAGGAGGATGAGAGAGAAGGAACTGAAGCTCAAGGCCAGCCTGAGCTACAAGCAAACAAAGCAGCACATAAATAGAATCATGTAACACTGTATCTTGATATTGGCCTTACTTATACTGTAAGGTCCCCCTAAAATTTTGGAGGCTAGATCATGTATATAGTTACATAGTATAGAGGCAACCTCAGAGTTATAATGTGAATTTCTAGAAAAATCATGACATAACATATTTTTGAAAAAATACTAGTCTGTCAGTCAGTCTCTCTCCCTCCCTCCCTCTCTCTCTCCCTCTCTCTCTCTCTCTCTCTCTCTCTCTCTCTCTCTCTCTCTCTCTCTCTCCCTCCCTCCCTCCCTCCCTCCCTCCTTCCCTCCCTCCCTCCCTCCCCTCTGAAGAAGGATTTTTTAAAAAAATGAATAGAATGTTTTTCATTGCATCACTAAAGGGCATTTTTGAAAAATAAACAAACATCTTTACCGTTAATTTTTTTCCTATCAGTCATCTAACACACCAGGAAAGTAATTTTTAGGTTGACTGCTCAGCTCCCAAAATGGGGCATTTATATCAGCTGCCCCAAGCCTCAGAGAACAGAAGAGAGGCAGAAAGAATGTAAGATTGAAAGGATAGAAAGAATGCTGCAAAATGCTGTCTTCTGGACATAGCATGACTGTGGTACCCTTGAACTTACCAGCCTCAGAGGATATCTTCACAAGACTGGGCTCATCAATATTCCATTGGAAGGTGGAAAGGCTCATATGGCCCCATCCTTCCCCAGAGGAACTATAGGCAGTTAATGGTTGCTAGTAGGGGAAAAGTCATATTCTTCAATGGTATAGTCATTGATAAGTGGCCCATGGTCCCATAAATTAACATACTTTTATACTCATGCAAGGGACCCTAACTAAATTCAGAGGTCACAAAAAAAGGACATGCAAGTGGGAAAGGGACTTGTTCAAAAAAAGTAATTCTTTAACATGATGAGAGAAGAGCAGAGTGCATGTGTGCATGTGTATGTGTGTGTTTGTGTGTGTCTGTGTGTGTGTGTGTGCATGTGTGTTGTAATTATGAGAGAATAAATGTTCGTGGATTTGCGGTCCTTTGTACCATCATCCATTTGGTTGCACACTTTCTGTTACTTCAGGCACTGTATTTTTGCATGTTGCTCATTCCCCTTACATTATTTGTTCAGACATCTTAATTATCCTAATAGCTCCATACCTGACCCATTAAATTGACTAATATTCTCCTCTCAGCTAGCCCCATTAAGATCTTCATATATAGAGAACTTTTTTCTCCTGTTGAATGATTGCTATAAATTCTTTAGGAATGCAAAGATTGGGTCAAATTATAGGATATTTTTATGGCTCTTATTGGTTATATATTTTCAGTCTTTAGCTTGACCATCAACCCATGAAACAAATGCTTTGGTTCTAGTAAGGAAATAACTTTGTGAGAAGACAGATAAGCAGAATATCTTTTAGGTGCTTTCTCAGAGGAAGAGGTTACTACTACTGCTTGATCCAATTGGAAAAGTGAGGCTTGTGGAGGCACAGTTACAGAATGTTGGTAGTTGGGAAAGAGGGATTATGCTAGGTAACAGGACTACTTTGAGCAAAGTGCATGGCTTTGGCTGTAGAGGAAGTGTGGGAAGGGAAGGATCTGACTGAGCTGGAGGTCAGAAAAGTGTAGGAAAGGCCCTATAGAAACTGTGAGTGACTCCCCAGGCAATGTCAAATGTTTGAGGATGCATTTTCATGACATACTTGCCTATTTTAAAGCTTGCTCTTTCATGTGTGATCTATATCCTACTTTTAGTCTTAAGTTGCTAATGTACCAAAGTAAGAAAAAATAATTTGAAAGATTATGCTTATTTTACATGTTTTTTATGTTTTTATTATATTGACAGAAATACTAACATTTGTAATTTTGTCCATTACAGGATTCTGCTCTAATACTTGATGTTCCTCTGGGTGTGATATCAAGAATTGAAAAAATGGGAGGCGCGACAAGTAGAGGAGAAAATTCCTATGGTCTAGATATTACTTGTAAAGTAAGAGATTTGGTACTTTCTTACATAAAGAAAAAGACACATTTGCGTTGAATAGTAGAAAGTTAATGTGGGCTTAAAAATTCAAAATCATTTCTGGTGATAGTGGTTACACCCTTTTAATCCCAGCATTGGAAGGCAGAGGCAGGCACTTCTTTGAGTTCTAATTCATCAAAATCTCTTGTTAATCTAAAGTTGTAGACTTGGATCTTCCCTTGTTATTTGATATTTCAAAAAATGTCTGGGACAAAGTTCCCATACAAGGGGTCCCCTATAGTCAAGAGTGAGGCTTCTTCAAAGAAATGGTCAGCTTTGTAGCTTACTGGGGCAGAAGGGTTTATAGACAAGAGTTTTGGGGTTTGTTTTGTTTTTGTTTTTTTTACTAGATTTAATTTTTTGTGATCTTGTTGAATGTAAATTTTCTTGGACACATGATTGAATTATTTTACATTTAACTATTAAAACAGATTAACCATTCGTAGAGAAATGCCAACTTGAACTCATCTCTTGCTGAATACTGTGGAAAATGAAATTTTTTTAAATAAAAGCCATCTTTAATAAAAAGCCATCATCTTTTACAATCCAACAATCAAAGGCACCACTATTAGAAATGAGAAATCCAAATATCTATCTTTCTCTTTAGTAATTTCTTCTTATTTACAAACACTGCCTTAGATAAGACTTTACATCAATTGCTAAACATTTTATAGATTTAAAATTTCCCACAGAGTTATCCCACAGCTATGTTTGTTTATTTGTTTTAGAGAAAGAGTCTAACTATATAGTCCAGGATGTTCTCAAATTCTTTTTTAACACTTTAAGAATTTTTACTTAGAGTGTGCTCGCTCGCTCGCTCTCTCTCTCTCTCTCTCTCTCTCTCTCTGTCTCTCTCTCTCTCTCTCTCTCTGTCTCTCTCTCCCTCCCTCCCTCCCTACCCCCTCCCTCCCTCCCTACCCCCTCCCTCCCTCTCTCTCTCTGTTTGTGTGTATGTTTGTGTGCGTGTGTGTGTGTTTGTGTGCTTGCACACTTGCTGTCTAGAAAAGGGTGTCAGATTCCTACCCCTGGAGTTACAGGTGGTTGTGAGCCATCTGATATGGGTGCTGGAAACCAAACTTGATCCTCTCAAAGAATACTATTTGCTGTTAACCACTAAGCCATCTCTGTAGCCACAAATTCTCAATTTATATTTTACATATATACATACATACATACGTTTGTTTGGTGTGTGTGCGTGTGTGTGTGTGTGTGTGTGTGTGTGTGTGTGTGTGTGTGTGTGTG
>OU015760.1:112948854-113007291 GCA_907169655.1 Acomys percivali
GTGTGTGTGTGTGTGTGTGTGTGTGTGTGTGTGTGTGTGTGTGTGTGTCTGTGTTCACCCATGTGCCACAGACACATACATGGAAGTCAGAGGAGGTCAGAGGTTGGTTCTCCCTTTCCACCATGTGTTTACAGGGCTCAACCTCAGGCTGTCAGTCTTGGTGGCAGAGGTCTTAGGCACGAGTTTTTAAACCTTAGTTTCACTCTCCTCCTCCTCCTCATGTGGTCAGGGTACCAGAGCTGCCATAATAGCATGCCTATCCTGTGGAGTTGACTGATACTGTCTGCTTAGCAGCCTCTGGCTCCATTGAACATCCTCATGTGCATCATTTTTTTCTTCCTTTTGAATGATGTTGCATGTTCTCCCAAGTAAGATAATTGAGTTAAATAGTAAGGGTGTTTTCATGGCTCTTTATAGTACCATGTGTCACCACCTAGAACACCTTCACACTGAAAGTAAGGAGGCATAGAAGAGATTTTACCCTATGTGGAAAAGGGTGCCTCCTTACCTATAACAGCCATTTTCAGTAGCAGTGGCCTAATATTTGGTTTTGGATGGTGCGTGGGAAAAGTAATTGTGATACAGTTTAGCCAGTTTTTATATCAAACATTTATTGATATATGTGTCCACCCAAACATATCCTAGGAACTTCACATTCTACCCTCAGTGCAACCCTCCCAGGCAGATATGGTATAGATGGAGCATTTCAGAAGAATTAGGGAGCTTTGCTGCTATGGTCCAGTGAGGGCCAAAGCTGAACTCCAAATAGGATGGTGTAACTAACCATTTAGTGAACAGCAGTTACATTTTCTAGCAAGGAAACCTGCTTTCCACATGCGAATGGGGAGACCATTGTCTAAGGCGTTATGCTCAGTTCTAGGAAAAGCTAGAAGGAGTTTGGAGGTCATTTGCCCCAGTAGATCTTAAGCATTTGCATCAAGATGTCCAGAAAGCCTTTGACTTCTATCCCAGAGCTGACTGTAAGGTATGCTTTAAAGGCCAAAACTGAGACTGTGACCCGGTGAGTGTCTGTCAGGCATCTTGCTAGTTCAGGGGTCATCAAGCCTCTTTTAAGAAAAGGTCCAGATAGCAAATATTTCAGGCTGTACAGGGTTACCTAAGATATGTCACATATTCTCCTGTTTTGTAAGATAATATTCTTGTCTTGAGGACTATACAAAGTAGCCTGGCTGAAGTTGCTGAGCCTTGACTACCCCAAGCCCATTATTGTGTGTGGATAGGAAAATGAAGCCTTCACAAAGTGACGTGACTTGCCTCTGTGGTCCTGAGGAACAATAAAAGAACCTGTTTTAAAACCCAAGTCATTTCCTCATCTCTGGTGCTACAGTTTCTAAAATCCAGATCTCTATGCTTCTGTTTGTACTGGGAATTGAATCCACAGTTTGTAAAAAATAAAGACGAATACAAGCAACCAGAACCCAAAGGAGTACTCTTGCCCAGAGTTTCTCTCCTGCTCTCTGCCCCAGCTGCTTTTGTTTCTCTTGGAACCTGAGTTGTTTCCATGCGCTGTCTCATCCCAGCTACTGGCTACTACAAGAGCCCTAGAAGTACAGAGAGGGTCTTTGCATTTTGCATCAAAGGATTCATGGAAAGGAGGGTTATAAAAACATTTTGGTGATACTGAAGTGACTGTCATCCCAATAAGGTACTAGCTGCCTCATCAATAAGAAGACTCATATTTAAATATTTGTCCTTCAAAATGAGTAAGACATTCTTAAACAGTTTAGGAACAGCTTGTCAGGAAACATTTCCCAGGTTACACACATCAAACTTTTAAATTGATTTGTACCCAAAATAGATGAAGCCTTAGAGCAGTATTGTTTTTTTATATGTTTTTTTATTAATTTATTCTTGTTACATCTCAATGGTTATCCCATCCCTTGTATCCTCCCATTCTTCCCTCCCTCCCATTTTCCCATTATTTAGAGCAGTATTGTAAAGCAGCCTTTTTTGAGGCAGAGTTTTATTTCACTCAGGCTGGTTTTGAACTCCTATGGAACCAAGACTGGCTTTGAACTCTTACTTTTCCTATATTTTACCTAAAATGTGCTGAAATTACAGGCAAGTGCCACTTAACCCAGCCACATAGCACAACCATTACCTCCCCAGACGCAATAGTGGCACAAAAGGCACTCCGTTTTCTTAGTAGCACATGTGGCACTGATGGAAGAGGAGTCTGCAGCAGTGGCATAAGTGCTTGCCATCCTGTCTTGCATCTGTCATCAGTTATCATGATGCCACTGCATTTCTCTACCCAAATAAGAACCAACCACTACACCTTGGACTGTTTTAGCTGTGCATATATGAGTATCTCTCAGCAGCAACAACCTTCAGAGTGGCTTTTGGTTCCAAAGGACCTTGTGCAGCCACAGGGGTGTTGTGGATATGGGACTCACTACCCTGTAGGCCCTGTGCTACCAGTGATAGCAATTTCAACTCTTTTTGTGAAAAGGCAGGGCAAGAGATGCTGCCAGAGTCTTCTTGCCCTTCCCCCATTTCTACTTAATTGCTTTAAGGAGTGCAGTTATTGAGGTAGGCAGTCACATGCTTTCTTTAGTAACAATTAAGCCATTGAGGATCACCATAAGATCCAGCTGGTGAGCATGTAGACTCTTACTGGGAAAGTCTTACACCACAAGCCTCTTTCCCAGTTACCTCGAAGAGTCAAGCTTAGAGGACAGCATGTCCGTTCGATGTAGAGTTAGGGTATGCTCCTATTTATGTTCCACACTAGGTGATCTGCTGTCTGTGAATTATGTGCCTTGTTCACTTCACTTTCCTTGTTGGCAGGAAAGAATTTTTATTTTTACTGTAATTGCCTCTGAGTCAGATGGCAGAAAGTGACTGGAGGCACTCATACTTTGAGATGTGAAAAGGATTCCTCTGAGTCATTGCTGGGTCACGATAAACATTCATTTGGAAACAGTCTAATTTGGAGCGAAGTGGTTAAGAGAATGATGTAGTGGTGTTACCAGTGGCCTGTGGCTGTTAGAAGGAAAGTTTCTCACAGGTCCTTGTGGCCTGACAGGTGGGAGCTGTCCAGTGTTAGGCCCAAGGCTGCCTGTAAACCTGCTGAATGTATCTTGGCCTATTGAAATGACTTTTCTTTTCATCTGATTATCATGAACTAACAACTAATATCCCAAGATTTAGTGAGGAATATGGTATAAATTGGTTTTTGGAGTTTTTCCAGTACCATGCTATTAGTATGGGCCTCAAGTATAGCTGGGGGATACAGTGCTCATCTGCCATGAACGAAGCCTTAGATTCCATCCCAATGCTATAAAAATCAAAAGGAGAAAAAAAAGCACAAAGCAAGGCTTAGTATATGCCATCTGTATTGAGAGTGATTGATCAAAGGTCATTCGTTAGTGGTCTCGGGGTCTCCTTCATACTTTACTTGCCTTTTCGAATGTCTTGTATATAGCAAAGCCTTCGCTGGCCCTTGAGACTGAAGAATTGTGAAGCTTAAATTTGTCCCTGAGTTAAGAGAGATGGCTTGGCACTTAGGACTTGCTGCTCTTGGAGAGGATGAGTTCAGTTCTTAGCACATGAGTGGGCTACCTTCACAACCACCTCTGACTCTTGAGGCTAAGATCTAGTACCCTCTCCCAGCCTTTGCACCTACCTGCACACATGTGCATATACACATAAATAAAAGTAGAATAAATCTTTTCAACAGTATTATTGATAAACAACAAAAAAACTTTGGAAAAATGATTGTTATAGTATATAAGATAGCCAGAGCTAGCCAGTCATGTGACACATGCCTTTAATCCCAGCACTTGGGATGCAGAGGCAGGCAGATCACTGTGAGTTGGAGACCAGCCTGGTCTACAACAGTGAGTCCAGGACAGCCAGGGAAACCTACAATAAATAAACAAACAAACAAAAAAGATAGCAGGATCTGGGTCCACTCCTTAGATAGTCCCAGAGTCCATGATTGAGTATTTTAAAGAAACATTCATTCTTAAAAATAAGGTAGAATTCTCTGTTTAATTCAAACTGATATTAGAGGACCTGGTATTGTTTAGGTTCAGTTTAAAAGTCTTTCTTTTCTATTAAAGAGCTGTGTATGGAAAGCTGCCATTGAAATCCAGTTTTGATCGTTAATTTATAGTTTCTGAGGGTAAAATGATATCTAACATGGAATACGTTGATGTGGTTTATATAGAATTCTGTGAAAGTAAAATTAGCTAGTAATAGTTTATTACTTATATGACTTGTATGAGAACATAAAATGCCAATCATTTAGGAAGAAAATGTTTGTATTTTAATGCCACATTTAACAATATTGAGATCATATTTGGTAGCAGATACTCTTTTGAAATGTTATAGGACTTAACTACTTAAAGCTTTCTTGCAAGCAGTGAACATAGAGGTAGACAGAGAAGAGACGATGAACAAGGCAAGGTTGGGTGGTTCCTTTTTTCTAGGATGTGTTTCTGCTGTCTTGCATTCAGCATTTGGGGAAGTGCTCTGTCTTTACTATCTTGGCTATAGTGTGACTGTGCCCAGGTCTCCTTAAACTGCATGTGTCAAGATATCATATAAAATGTGGCTTTCTTAGTAGTCTAGAGAAATCACTCTTGTATGTAAGTGAACGTCTCCCTTAATTAAAGAGATTTTTTTTTTGCTTGAATTTCCTTGAAGACTCAGTTCTACTTTCTCCTTTGCCTCTAGGATTTGAGAAACCTGAGGTTCGCATTGAAGCAGGAAGGCCATAGCAGAAGAGATATGTTTGAGATCCTCACAAAACATGCCTTTCCTCTGGCACACAACCTGGTAAGGTTGGGGCTTGCCTAAGCATTGGGATGCTCTGAAGTGTCTCCTCTGTGAAAACTGCCTGTGAATTGGACTTCTCTTTCTTGGACTCACTGCTTTACATGTACTGGCGTAACACATTTTAAATATGATTTGCTCAGTTCCAGAAGGGCCCATCTGCTAGTGTGCATGAGCCTAGACCTCTTGTGCTCTCCTGCCATGAGTGTGCCCTTTAAAACGTAGTCGGTGATAGTGAGAGGGATAAGATGGCTTATTACAGTACTGTTAAGTCTTCCCAGAATTCACTGCTGTTCACTTTGGTGTTAACAAGCCATGTGAGTCAGGCTTTTGTAGCACCAGTTAAAGATGGGAACAGATCTACTGATCCTAAAGGCCATGTAAACAAATACACACTTCTCCCTCTTCTCACCTCTCTCTTCCTCCCTGTCTTTCTCTTGTTTTCTCTTCCTTGCACTGTCTCTCCCTGTGTGTCTCTGTCTTTGTCTGTTTCTGCCTCTGTCTCTCCCTGCACTCTTCTTCCTTTCCTCCCATGAGGCAGGAGATTATGTATCTCAGACTGGCTACAAACTCTATGAGGGCACGATTACCTTGAGCTTCTGGTACTCCTGCTTCCCCCTCACTGGGATTGCCAGCATGTGCCACCATGGCTGGTTTATGTGGCGCTTGGATGGAAGCCAGGGCTGTATGCATGCCAAGTATGCACACCACTGACTTGACTTGCATTTGCCAGGTTAACCTGAAACTTACGATCCCATTACCTTCACCACCCGAGAGCATGAATGGCAAATGTGTGTGTGCCACCAGGCCCAACCTCTTTTCTTGCTGCCATGCCTTGCTGCCATCTCCTTGCCCCTATTTCTGTCCTCTGCATTGCTTTCAACAAACTTAGAGGTGAACACCCATTAAAGGGAGAACAAGGAAAAGAAATAATTCTTTAGAAATATATAGTTTCATTAGTTACTTATGATTTTGAAGTAAGGTCTTATGTAGCTCAGGCTAGCCTAAAACTCACTATGTAGGTGAGGGTGACTTTGAACTTTTAATCCTCCTGCCTCTACCTCCCCAGTATTGGTACAGTGTCAAGTTTATGTGGCATTGAAAATGAAACCTAGGGCGTCATGCAAGCTAGGGTAGCATTCTCCAAATTGAGCTACATCCCCAAATGGTTTTGTTGAGTGTAGAAGATAACTAAACTGTACACCAGGCAGAGTGTGATTGGTCATGCCAGAAAAACTCTATTCTATTTTCTTTCTTTTTTGCGGTTTCTATTGTCATGGTAGACGGTCGTTATTGTTTTAATAAGGATGTAAGGGTTTTGGAGGTTTCATTTCTTTGTTTGTTTTTTCTCCTAGTGAGAAAAGACTTTTCTCTCTCTGGATCAATGTCAGCAGTTGTTTGAGTCACAGGAAGGGAGAAGCTATTGGGAGGATCTAATGAGTGCTTCATGCTCTTATGTTGATGGCAGATGAAAATTTGATGTGTTTTGGTAATAATTCAGTTAAGATTTTAAAAGTGTTTCTTTATAAATATTTTAAACTTTTTTATGGTGAAAAGTTTGTAGGAATAGATCTTTTAAATGTATGAATGTGAGAATGAATTTATCATGTTTTAGTCAGGGAACATGTTGCCTTATTAGAGATTTACAGAGTAGCTCACAAGCATGTTTGAGAACGCTAAGGGCCTAGTCCATCTTCCTTCATAAGCTTGAACCACCAGCTTTCTCCTTTTCCTGACATTGTCTGTGTCTTTTAAAGTTTCTTCCCTTAGAAAAGTAGTCAAGTGGTAGCTTTCCTTTCAAGCTACTCATCTCTCACTTGAATGCCAAACTTCTAGAAAAAAATATTTTAGCCTATTTTCATGAACTTCACTTACTCACTCTCTCATTTACTCACTTGCTCGCTCACTCACTCACTCACTCACTTACTCACTCATTCATTTATTACTCTAGCCCATCCAGAATCAAACTTTATTTCCAGTTCCTTTGTGAAGCTGGTAATGCTGTGTTAATTGTCAACTTGACAGAATTTAAGATAACCTGGGAAACAAACCTCTGGAAACACCTCTGGGGACTATCTAGATTAGTGCCTCAGAGGGATGTTTTAAATAACAATTTTGTAATTTTGAAATTATAATATAATTATATTTATAATTATATCATTTCTCGCTCTTACCTTTTCCTCTCCCCAAGCCCTCCTATGCACCCCACCCCCTTATTCACTCTCTCTTCCAAGCTCATGCTCCCTATTTCTTTAGTTCTTTTCACAGAAACACATTGTGTGTGTGTGTGTGTGTGTGTGTGTGTGTGTGTGTGTGTGTATTTTTCCTTAATACGTAAATACAACCTGCTAAGTGCATAATTATTACCTGTATGTATATGATCTCAGGATTGACCATATGATAAAATTAGGAAGCTCTTCCCTGGGAAGACCACTTCTCCCACTCTCAGCATTTCCTACTCACCCATAACTGTTGTTTAGGGTTAAGGCCCTGGGAGCTTTCCTATTTCCGTGTTAACATGACCACTAGTGTCATCCTTGTTCAGGTCTTGTTTGGGCAGCCATGCTGATGAAACTTTATAGGTATAGATTCTCTGTCATTTGCTGGAGACACAATTTTACAAGAAACTTTCTGTTCCTCTGGCTCTTAAAATCTTTCTGTTTCTTCTTCCCAAATGAGCCCTGAGCTATAGGTTCAGGAATTGTGTTGTAGATATATCTGTTCGAACTGGCTATCACATAGTCTCTTGTTCTCTGCACTTTTGCCACTTGTAGTTTTCTGCAATGCATCTGTTGCCAAAAGAAGTTTCTTTAATAAGAGGGGAAACTACACCTATATGTGGGTATAACAATAAATATACAGAATGTGCTTATGAATTATATGTTGATTTAGAAAGGAAGTTATAGGCTTTCCTCGATGATCCATGACTTGTGTGGCCCTGGATTGTTGGTTACGTTTCCAGTTCCAACCATGATTTCTTTCTTGTTGAGCAGGTCTTAAGTCCAACTAGAGTGCTTTGGTTATCACCGAAATATAGAAACCATTATTGCACCTAAAAGTTTCTGCGCCACCCTGCTTGTTGTTCTGGCTCATAGGTGTGGTTCATAGCCGGGTGGGACTACTGGTAGCCTCCCTCCCTTGGAAGTTTACATGTGTAAGGGATTCTTTTGATCAGATTAATCGTGGGAAGATCCACTCTAAAAGTGGGCAGCGCCATTCCCTGAGCATGAGTCCTAGACGGCATAAAAAGGAGAAGGCTAGTTGAGTGTAAGCATTGCTTTGTTCTCTGCTTTCTGACTGTGAATGTGGATGCCAACTGTCTCCAGATCCTACTGCCGTGACTTCTTTGCAGTAATGGACTGTGCCTGTTGACTGTGAGCCAAAATAAACCCTTTATCCTTTGACTTGGCTTTTGTCTGGATATTTTATCAGAATGATAGAAAACTGCTCATTTATATATAATTTGACCTCTTACTGGCCAAATGTGTCATCTGATTTCTATCTGCATTTGATTGCCTGCATCTCTTACCTTCTTGTATCAGCTATTGTGTTCTTGTACCAATTTCTCTACACTTCTGTTTTTTCTTTGTGTCCTGCAAGCTTGAGGATCCTGAGTTCCTCATGCTCAGACCCGGAAGTCACCCTTTTTTTCTTCACTTTTCTCCTGACTTTCCTCTTATAATCACATGAGTTGCATCTCCAGTAGGTCCTACTTATTACTCAACTATTTCTCCCGGTTTCTATTTGTGCTTCCTCATTTAAAACATACTTCCAAATTGGTTCTCCCTCTTTCAATACCTTATCCTTCCATTTTCCCCCTGTACAGTGTTGTTGTCTCTTGTGCTTTTTTGTTTTGAATTTAAATACAACTGGGCCTCTGGGCATGGCAGCACGTGACTTTAACCCGAAGCTTAGGAGACAGAAGCAGGGTGTCCCTGTGAAGTCAGTGTCACCCTGGTCTACATAGTCCAGGTCAGCCAAGGCTACATAGTGAGACCCTCTCTCAAAAGAGTACAATTATGCCGCTGCCCCACAGAAGACTCAGGGCTTCATCATAGATCGGATCCTATACTTTAACCATGAAGCCTGCATCTAGCCCTCTAGCCTATGCTGTTTCATACATTCCTGGTGTCTCTAATGCCTGTCATCTTATAGCATCTTAGTCTGAGTTGTTTTCCCATGCCATGGATGGTTCCCTTCAAGAATCCATCTTCTGTTTCATTGTTAGGTCCCTCTCTTGGAGTACATACCACAGCTTCCTTATGTGATAATTATGTTGTAATTTTCTTTACCAGCCCTTCCTGTCCATTATTCTGTGAACTTATCAGGGCAAGCATCACGCTTTATCTCTGTAGCCTCAGTATAGTGGCTTCTGTACAGGAAGGTTTTTGTTTGTTTTGGGGAAGTGCTGGCTGAGGATGGAACACAGCTAGGCAGGCAGTCTACCACTGAGCTACATCCCCAGCCCACATATGTGAGTGTTATAATGACAGGATTTTAGTTTAACTGTTTCATTAAAATATAGTGAGAAAAATTATTATATGGAAATGAGCAGACTAGATCTTTCTATCAGGACAGAGAATCCTGTGTCTGTCCCTGAAGGAAGGCATCCGCAGAAAATTTGATTATTCAAGGTTGTGGTACTTGGATATGTTTTTCATGTCTATGCTGGAAATCTGTGTTACTTTCCTTGGGACATCAGTAATGTTGTACACTAGGGGAGAATGTAAGTACTGACAACTGTTTTTCAAAATCTGTGAATCAGTCACTGAAATAAACAGATCCAGTGTTGGTACTGCTTTCCTAAGTTGAGTTTATTTCTGAGTCCTGTGTAATCAGGTAACAACCAGGGAAGTTGAGAACTAGTGCAGGATGGATGATACGAGAGTCTAGTGGAGATGACATGGAAAATGCGTGTGGCTCCAACATAGGTAGTTTACGTTCGATTGTGCAAGAGAAATGCAGAGGAAATTCATGAGGTTGGAGGCTCTCAGGAAGGAGATTGGAGGATCCTGTGTGGCATTGGGCCTTAAAGGATGAATTTAGTTTCTAGTGGGTCAGGAAAATGGAGGAAGTGGGATTTCAGGCTACAGGCAAGACCTGGCCCTCAATACAGAAGGAAAAATGGCAACATTTCAAGGTTTTGAAGATGAAGTTAGGGTCACCTATGAGATCTAAAAGATCTTAGGTCATCTGGTGGAGACTAATGTTAGTGTGGAGAGCTTGTGCCCCAGGAAGTAACATGTTGAAGTTTCAAGAGGAAATGGTCATAGAATGAAGACAGCATCAGCCAGTACAGATAGGAGAACCAAAGACCTGGTCCAGAGAGTCACAGGCTCTAAACTAGGACCCAGGTAGGAAGAGACTCCACAGATTTAGGTAGTAATTTGGTCAGAAAGGATGGAGAACGAGAACAAAGAAAGGAAAGTAGGCATAGCAACCATATCCTGGGAAGACCATTTTACCCTTTAAAATGTGAGAAAGGTGAGTGAATGTATCCTTGGACAGAGAAAAGTGAAAATGCCATCCCTTAGTACAAGAGACAGAGAGGGTCTTTTCTAGACCTGGGTCATGGAGAAAGCAAGAAGTTAAGAGTTTAAGCCCCAATTTGTAAGGAAAACTTTAGAAAGGAAAGGGGAGGATAATTTCTGTGAGATAGGAGAGCAACAAAAGTTTCCAAACTACCATAGTGGGGATGCCCAAGGGAGCCCAAAAGACTTCCTGGCAGCATAATCTAAGTATAATTGCGTTGAACAATAAAATTGGGACTCTAGGTGAGAGAAGCATGGGAGAATAGCAAAGTAGAAGGATCCAGAGGGTCCTAGAAACCTACAAGTAGAACATTATGATAGGCAGATTTGGGCCCAGGGGTCCCGCTCAAACTAAGGCAACAGCCAAGGACAATACAGGCGGTGAAATTTAAACCCCTACCCAGATCTAGCCAATGGTCAGAACAGTCTCCACACTTGAGTGGAGAGTGGGATATGACTTTCTCACGTACTCTGGTGCCTCACATTTGACCGTGTCCCCTGGAGGGGAAGACCTGGTGGCACTCAGAGGAAGGACAGCAGGTCATCGAGAAGAGACTTGATACCCTATGAGCATATACAGGGGGAGGTAATCCCCCTCAGGAACAGTCATAGGGGAGGGGAATAAGGGGAAAATGGAAGAGAGGGAAGAATGGGAGGATACAAGGGATGGGATAGCCATTGAAATGTAACAAGAATAAATTAATAAAATTTAAAAAATAAATTTAAAAAAAAAGGGCTCCTACGTGAAAAACATTATTTTGTGAATATATGTGAAACTGCTAAAGTAGTGTGGATTATCTCAGTGATTTTTGTTGCTCTTTGAACTCTGAGATAAATTTGTCATTGAATGCAAGAAAGATGTCTGGAGGCCAGGAGACCTGGGCTGCAAGGGCACTCATGGGATGAATAGACTGTGAGTGGGTGTTCTTATTTAGACCGCCTCTGTGGTACTCACCTGCCTTCTGAGCCATTACTGTTTTCACCACTCAGTGTGTTCAAGTGAGGACTTAATCTTTGAATTGAACTTGAGGTATTATAGCAGCAAAGAGTCCACCCCAAACCATTAACTTGATTGTCTCAGCCCAGTACTGTGTGCATGGCTTTTAGGTGACATTTTCTGCTTCAGCCGAAATACTTTTTGTTTGATCTTTGCTTTTCAAACACAAGAAATTCTCACAAAGTGCATGTAACTCAGCACCAGTTTTAGGTAAGTGATGTCTAATCCTCTGACACTGTGACAGTTTATCTGAAGAGAGAAACCAGAGTCCTTCACCTGTGTGCAAAGCATGCAACACTACAGAAAGCAAGATTATGAAGTACGCCAGTGGCAAAGTTCAGTCATTGATGTCCTTGACTATTTGGTCATTTTGTAGTTAAATGTGACAATCAGAAATAATATAATTTTAGATGACACTTTCTTAAAGCATCAGTTCCAACCTAACCTATTAGTGAGCCACAAATCAGCATGTCTCTTTAAATGAAAGAGACTAGAAAACACGAAAAGCATAACAGAATAGGGGTATAGTTTGCTGAGCTGTTTCTTCTGAGGGGGTATACATGTGGGGGGTACTGGGTCATGGTGTTACAGTTGACTCCTAACTTATAATCATGGCCCAGAAAATGTGCAAGGCACTGTTTAGACATGAAGCATAAGGATCAGGTGCAATGCTCCCAGCATCCACTGATGCGGAGATCTATGAGGGGACTTGATTGCAGAGACCCTCCAGTGTGCTACTGCTAGCATAGGCCGTGAGTTCCGTGACCTCTGGCAGAGTGAGGCTCGGTGAATTTCCTGTATAGAAACTTTGGAAGTCACATAATATTTATGTGCTTCAGTGTTCTCATCTGCAACAGGGATAATAACAGTTCCTACCCCATAGAGTTTTTGTGAGGATTCAATGTAAAGTGCTTATAACACTGCCTGACACTCAGTAAGTGCCCAATAGATGCCAGCTGTTCTGTTATTAGCCAGCCATTTTCCCAGCAGGTGTAAGAAATAAGGAGGACTACCACAACTCCCCACAGACTATTAATAAAGGAATTGTGATAGTGTGTGGGAAACTTTAAGCCCTTTAAAAGAAAGATGCTATATAAAGATTAGTAGTATTATTAACAAGCCATGGGTTGTACTTTGATAAAGGACTCAGTAGAAGTCTCCAGAGTAGTAAATCCAGAAAGCATCCTAACCAGCAGTGCAGACTAGGAGGAGTGATGCTCTGGTATGAAAGGAATCCCTCAAAGACTGAGTCCCATCCTTCTCTTGCTGCTCTTTTCAGCCCACGCAGACTTAACTGCTTTTAGGGAAACATGGCTCATTCCTATTTGTGTTTGCACTTCCCACATCTTGGTTAAGAACCACAGTATTTCCCTCTCATTCTTCTGTAAGGTGATGAGCTGTCATAAAAGTGCTACTTTTGTTTTCATCTGGGAACATGGCACATCTGACCTTATGTATCTGTCAGGGGTAAAGGGGTATTGGGCTAAGGGGACTTGCATTGTCTGCCTCACATTTCAGGAGCAAAGCAACTAACTGGCTTGGCCAGCTTCACGGTGATGGGAGCAATGTCTCTAACAGCACCTCCTTGACATTGGCAGCCATTAGTCTCCTGGGTCACTACCTTTGGTTTTTATAGTAGCTGCTTCTTATTTCTTCTTGCCTAGCTTTTTCTAAGTATGCATTTCTATTTTTAACTAACTTCATATGCACAATGAGTGATATGAGATTTGGGTCTTATTGTGTGGGGGGGATCTGGCTTTGAGGAGACCAAACCCTGTCATGTGACTTAAGTCCTGGACCATTTACCTGTGTTCCCTTGTGCTCAACTCTAAATGTGCTGGCTTAAGAGAATAATTATATAAGAATTAGTGAAGTGAATTATGCACATACTCTTTTTGATCATTTGAGAAGTATAAATGAGCCTGTGAATAGAGAATCCAGGGGGAGTTTTATTCTCTGCCTTTGTTATTCATTGCAGCAATGGAGAAATATTCTAAATTGTATTAAAATTTTAAATGAGACAAAGATTTAGAGGACTCTTCCTTTTTAGGTTGATTATACAATCAACAAATACAAGGAAGTAGTGTTTTGAGATTGGAATTGAAACGGGAAGTACCTATACATATACCCCTGCTTTGGCTTACATATGGCTTAAGGACTATAAAGTGTATCTTTCTTGAATATTATTTCTTTTTGGCCAAGAATTTTTTCCCGAGCTTTGTGTGGTGGCACACGCCTGTAATCCCAGCACTCAGGGAGGCAGAGGCAGGCAGATCTCTATGAGTTCAAAGGCAGCCTGGTCAAAAAGACAGTCCAGGACAGCCAGGGCTACAGAGAACCACCCTATCTTGAAAAACCAAAAAAAGAGAAACCAAAGAGAGGAAGGGAGGGAGGGAGGGAGGGAGGGATGAGAGCGAGAGAGAGACAGAGAGACAGAGATAGACAGATAGACAGACAGACAGAGACAGAGAATGAGAATGAGAATGAATTATCCCTTCAATAAGCAGTAAAAAAATTAGCTAATTGAAAACCTAACCATATTTTTCAATATTCTGTCTTGGCTTCTCAAAAAATTAACCCTTCATTCTCCTTTATCTCTCCCCTCCACTGTGGTCTTCCTCAAAGCCTTTGACCATGCTTCCTTTTTCTCAGCTCCTAGAATCAATGTCTCATCTAGATACCCTTCACTATTGCTGTGTGCTTCAAAAGCACTGAATTCCATGCCTGCCTATGCTTCATCAACATCCACTCCAGAACCCATGGCTACCACCCTGTAGCCCTGAAGTTACTCAGAAATTCTAAAAATTGCACTAGACCATACACATTATAAAGCCTGGACTGGGAAGATGGCGAATCTGAGTTCAATCCCCAGACACTATATTTATAAAACAGAGTGCTGGCGTACTTTCTAATCTATTTTAATTGGTTCTTATAGCTCTACCTCCCTTCCAACCCTTATTCATTCCAACACCAGGTAGGAGAGAAAGAAGGTTAAGTGGGGAGAGGGGACGTAGTTCTCTTTAGCTACTTCCTGCTGGTTAGGGTGGTTGGGTTCCTTGGGGCAAGTCCAATCCTCGTTCCAGTATATCTCCAACTTCTCTTCAAACAATAGTAGCAACCAGGAGCAGCAGTGGGGAGCAGCCTCTACCTTCTCTGTCCTCAGATCTCCCACCCCCTCTCTGGGCTCTGGCATTTATTTTCTCTCAGAGTCCCCAGCATTAAACCATCTACATTTGGCAAAGACCACAGCCCTCTCAGAGCCTGCACAAAGCAGAGTCTGCTGCTGTGGACAGTCTGAAGCAGCCCCATATCCTACACCTGAGACTAAAACAAAACCATGTTTACATAGCATAACTGAGTTTTAAAAGACTCCAAAACTTCCACTACAACTGAGCATAGTGGTGCTGTATGTTTATGATCCCATTGCTGAGGAGGTCAGTGCGAATGATTCTATCTCAAAAAGTAGGGTGGGAGGGGGGTGTGGGATTGTATGGTTAAGAGCACTTAAGTGACACATCTGACTTTGTATCTGTCGAAGCAGGCAGGGATAAGGAGACTTGCACTGGCTGCTTCAGATTTCAGGAGCAAAGCAACTAACTGGCTTGCCTAGCCTTCACTGTGGCTGCTGTAGTAGCATATTGCACTTAAGTGCTCTTAACAAAACCCTGAGTTCAGTCCTCAGTACCCACATCAAATGGCTCACTACTGCCTGTTACTGCCACTTCGGGAAATCCCATGTCCTCCTCTGGCTTCTGTGAGTACTGTGCCCACATATACACCTCCCCCCACATACACATATACATACACATAAACAAAATAATGAAAGAGTGGGTGGCACCTAAGGAACAACACCTAGGGTTGTCCTCTGTCACACAAGCATACAAACACACACACACATACACAGGCACACGCACACACACACACTCACACACACACACACACACACACACACACACACAGAGGCATGCACATTAGGAGACTCTTGGGCCTTCCCTTTCACTCCACACCCCTTCCTCTCAAAGAGTATTTAGAAAATACATATAGAATATAAACCATTTCAGACAGGAGTATATCCTTTGATTGCCAGGATTCAGGCCAGGTAATTTCATCCATTTTATCTTCTACTTTAGGTACCTCTACATTTTATTTGTTGGGATTTTCTTTCCATTGTGTGTTGGGGGTTGTTTTGTTTTGTTTTATTTTATTATTATGGAAGTTGATTTTCATTCTGTTTCAGACCTGTTTGGCCAATATTTATAATCTCTTCCTCTTCACTCACATTTTCCATACCATTTTTTATTTATTTAAGCATATTAAGTATAATTTATAGTGGTGTCTGATTATTACAGTTAAAAGTCTCTGTGGATTATCTACAAAAGGGTGGTCTTTGA
The DNA here is from genome assembly GCA_907169655.1 of Acomys percivali. NCBI lineage: Eukaryota > Metazoa > Chordata > Mammalia > Rodentia > Muridae > Acomys > Acomys percivali. The sequence goes on from OU015760.1 coordinate 112,964,577, forward strand.
GTATGTTTCCTGCCCCATTTTCTGATTACTACCTGGAACCTCCTCCTCTTTGGAATATTGCCTGTGGAAATACTCTTAACCTGGGATTGAAAGGGTTCTGGGTTTCTTCTGCCAAGCTCCTCAGACCGCTTGAGAAGATTATAAATTCATTTCAAGTGCATGGTAGACTGACCTGTGACTGGAGAGCCTCTGGGTAGCCAGTGGTAGAGGTAGGTTTTCTTCTTTGTTCAGCACCAGTAATTCCTGCTCATGTTCTTTTAGAACCCAAAAGAACTCATTTCCCATGTATCCATTACTTACATGGTAGCATTTTGAAGTGCAGGTTTCCTTGAAGGTTTCTAAGAACCATGTTGGGTGGGCCCACGGCTTCATTTCCCATCTCCCAGACCCCAAAAGGCCATGAAAACTATTTCATCACATTCTGTGATCCTGTTTGTGGCTAGTTTGAGACTTCTATGCATTTATTCCTCTCTCACAGGTTCATCGGTACATTGAAAAAAATACTGTTTCTATTGTATATAATACTCTTTGGTGCATTGAGCGAAAGTCTCATCCCATTGTCCAAGCACATCTAACCTATAGCCTGTGCACTGCACATGGCCAAACATAGCTGTAAATGTAGCCCAGCACAGAACCGGAAGTTTCCTTAAGCATGTTAGGAGGAATTGGCTTTGAGATTTTGTGGTTTTGTGGCAGCTCGATTGCACAGTTGGCAAGTGTGAACTTTGTAAATGACAACATTGTTTTGTAATGTCAAAGGGTTAGACATACCAGAGTATCACATTTCTAGATAATCTCCCTCTTGGCTTGAAATTTAACTTTTCCAGTACTTCTGAGTCCTAAGTCCCCTGTTCTTTCTTCTTCCTGATGCCTTTTTGTTTTGTTTTGTTATAAATGTGAGTTTTCTGGAAAAGTCTGTTTTCTTCTCCTGCTTGCTGGACAGTCTTTCTCTCATGTCCACTGAGATTGCTATTCTGAGTAGGATTTACAAGTATATAGCATCATATTTTGCCTTAGAATTGACATAGCCTTAAGGTCTTGTTTAAGATGATTCTCTCAGCCTGGTGCATGTCTGTAATCCCAGCACTCTGGGAGGCAGAGGCAGGTGGTGCACATCTTATAAAAAAGATGACTCTCTCATAATTCCCTCAAAATATACCCTCTGTTTGCCTTAGACATGCCTGATGTCATCTCCCTTCTCCTCTTGACTTGAACTTCAAGATCATAGGCATTTTCTTTGCTGCTTTGTGGTTATTAACCCTAAATGGTTCTCATTCCCAGCCTGACGTGGTTTAAGATTTCATTCCCTCTGTAGGAGGTGGGCTTTGGCTAGTTTTCTACCTCTGCACCAGGACTCCCTTTTGCCAGTTGATGCTGTCTGGATGCAGGCCGTCCTGATTGTCTAGTGGCCTTGCTCTGCAAACTTCCTCCCCTTTCTGTCTCCTCCACTGGGTGGCCCCATCTCTGTATTTCTCTTTCCTCTCCTACACTCCTGCAGTCAGACTGAGGTATTTGCTAATGGTCATGTTTTCAACTCTGAAGTTGGCTACCATGTGGTCTTTTTATTACTGTCATTATTGTTATACTGTCCAAAGTCTTCTTATCCTTCCAGTATCCCTCAGATAGCATCACAATCTCCAAGAATGTCTGTCAGGGAGTAGGAACATGGCTTCTTGTGCTTGTGCTGCACTTAGCCATCTACCTATCTCTGTTTAATGTTTTAAAAGCTGTTATATATTCCTGATTTAAAACCCAGAAAGTATAATACAGTTTAAAAAAAATAGTTCTGTTCCTGTACACTTCACTGCCTTATCCCATACTTTCCTTAAAAACAACTAGTGTATCATTCAGTGAATTATGTGCCCACCTAGTGCTAGGAGAGACCTTGAGTATCTCTTATTCAAAGTACTAGACCAAAAAAAATATATTTCCAATAGTGGTGTTTTTAAGATTGTGGAACATGTCCATGGAGTTACCAGGCTAAACAATTATAATCTGAAATACTCCAAAATGCAAAATATGTTAAGTATTTATGTTATAGTCAAAATGTTTTATGTTTGGAGCTTTGGGAATTTGTAGATTTCCAGATTAGGGATGCTCAACCTGCACAGGCTACTGACACCTTTGCCCCCTTTAACCCTAAAGGTAGCATGCAGTATATATTCTCTATGTCTTGCTTTGTTTCCTCCAATAGACATTACATAATGAAAGGCCTCCTTTACTCTGTCTAGAACTACAGAGTATGCTGTTGCTTTTGCTATAATGTATTAAGTCTTTTCGTGATAGATATTTGAAGGCTTCAATTTTGGCACAGTATAAATACTGCAGCAAATGGCCTTGCATATACATCATTTTGTATATATTCACATACATCTTAGTCTAATTGCTTTGAAGTAGAATAACTGCTTCTGCCAAATTCTACTTTATGGCCGATACACACGTATGCACTCCTGGTTAGAGTGCCTGGTTTTAGCCTCTCATACTTCTTTCCTCTTATGCTCTAAATTCATAGGATTATATGAGTCAGTCACAGATAATCCAGGGTACCATCTCCTTGGTTTCCCTTTTGGTCTGTTTAAGTGCAGGCATTTCTTTCTTTCTTTCTTTCTTTCTTTCTTTCTTTCTTTCTTTTGAGGCTGCTTTGACACCCATTTATTTAATGCATGGAACATAAATGCAATAAAAGTTTCCTGTTAACATCTAAGTTTCACAGTGTATAGATCCTTTCACTCCTATGATACAGCTCGACTTTCGCTGGACCTCTGAACTCTTAGCCTGTTACAGGCTCAGTTTCCCCATACTTACCCACAGCAGGTAGTTTCCATCTTGGTAGATTGTTTTTTGTTTTTGTTATTTTATTTTATTTTTATACATATACATTTATATTAACACATATATACAATAGATTACCTATGGCAAGAAGAACCATGACACAATCCGGAATTATACAGATGTTACATTCTTAGTGTTTTAGCTATTTGTATTTGGCAGCCTTGAAGAAGACATCTTTCCTATCTTGGCATATCTAAATTTCTGAATGTAAATCACTCTCCATCACATACTGTCATTATCAACTTAGAACACCTATTGAGACCTAAAAACATCTTACCCCTAAACAACTAAGCTTCATTATAAAACTAAGCTACCTGGTCTTCAACTCCCTCAGAGACTTGAGCAGGAGTAAACTTGATGATCTGAGTATGCCGGGAGTGTAGGTTGGTAGCTTTCCAAATGAAAAGATGACAGAGACAGTTTGCTACCTGAATAGTCACCCAAAACTCTCTATAATGTTGGAGCATCATCTTCAGCCTCCTGGCCCAATATATCTGACAGACATATTTGTGAGGCAGGAGCTATGGAGGACTTGCTTACCCTATCTTGGCACAGTTTGGCCGTCAACTCTGCCTGCATCCAAGTTTGCCCTTCTTTTAGGCAGAAATCTGTCTGTGGTAGAAATGAGGAACTTTGGCCCAGTAGCTTGTTTGCCACATTTGAAGCCATCTCCATAAGGAGGTTCTTTGATGCTCATCATCTTCTTTCAGGTAGGCTGGGTGTTGCCAGGAGTTAACCTGTCTCATTTTCAATGAATCTTTAAAGTAATAAAGAGATCTTTAAATACCATATTCTGCATGTCTCTGGGGTTTTTGAAGACCTCGTCTTTCTATAGAGTCATATCTATCTACTGTGCCTAAGATGTATATTCCTGTGATAAAAGTAAACTAGCAATTGTAGCAATTGACACAACCATGGTTTAATCTACTAACGTTTAAATTTTTTTTGAGACAGGATCTCCTTATGTAGCCTTGGCTGTCCTGGACTTGCTTTGTAGACCAGGCTGGCCTCAAACTCACAGCAACCCACCTGCCTCTGCCTCTCGAGTGCAGGGATTAAAGGCGTACGCCACCACTGTCTGGCCTAACATTTAATTTATATAACTTATTTCTCCAAAACAGCTTGATAGCATTTCAAAGCATTGGAAGTAAACCTTTTAGTATAATTGAGTTATATGGGTACAATAACTCATATTAGAGTAGAAATATATATATATACACACATACAATGTGTGTGAAGAATAATCTTACATTTAAATTCTATACCACTGTATCTAGAACTTATTTTGCATCTATATACAAAATTCTATATCAGTGATTTAAAAATATCTTGTGAGTGACAATTGAGGCATTAAGGTGAGGAGCAGATTCACTAATCTACTTTTTGTTCTATCTTCCCTGTACATTTCTATATTCCCCTTTCTTTTCAACTGTTTTCTCCAAACAGGATGTCAATGTCCAATATGCTGTGAAGAATGCATCCAGCCAGGTCTGATCCAATGTCAGTGTCTGGTTCTTTTGTTCTGAAAACATGTAATTTCTCACAAGCATTATACAGTCCTAAAATTATAAGTGTATAAAAGGTGTGTGTGATGCATGGAACAATTAAGGCTGGATTTCTGCTCTTTGTATGAGCAGGAAAAGAAGACATCTGTAAATCTTCATTCATGCCACATGAAGAACGGCATCTAATAGCAATACATAGGGGTTCTTTAGTCAACAAGAAGCATTGTCTGTGCCTAGACATTCACGTCTCAGCCAGTCTCAGAGCTAGTCCCATATGCTGGGATTAGCAATATAAGTTACCTGCTTGTTCTGCAGTTTAAATTCTTCACATCCTGATTGTAGTCCCCTCCCTCATTCCCTCCCGATACCCCTCCCTCCCTCATCACCTCTCCCTCCCTCCCTTAGTACTCAGACAGAGGAGCCCTCTTCCCCTTAATATCTGACCTCAGCCTATCAAGTCTCATCTGTATTATCTATAACCTCTTCCTCTGTAGTCTGTCATGGCCGTCTTGCCAGGGGGAAGTGATCTAAGTTTGGTTGCCAGAGTACATGCCACCCTCTGGTGGATTGATTTCATTAGACAAATTTGCAAGCCTCAACATTTATTTCTATGCACAGGTATCCTCCAGTGCTGAAAGTAGGATGCTCTTGCTTCTTCTGGAAACAAGTCTGTCATGTTTCCAGCAAACAAAGCTCATTCAAGGTTGTTAACCAGAAGCTGCTCACAAAGGCACCCATGCTCTAGTATATATCAAAATTCTAGAGTTGCTGAAAAAAAAGAAAAGAGCATGTAAGACTCAGGGCCCAGGATTTTTAACAGGAGTTGTTCATTAAGGCACTTGCTCTTTAGCACATATCAAATTCTAGACTCCAAGAAGAAGGAAATCGGGGGTATAAAAACCCATATTGTTTATGGAGGATACAGGTTCAGCTTAGGAAGCCACTCTAGTGAGTTAGAGAATGGTGGGAATGCTCCCCAAGTCCAGCTTTCTAGATGAAAGCAAGGGCATAGCAGGTAAGCAGGCCTTCCTAAGGAGAGCCATCTCAGGCCATGAAGTCAGCTCTTCTTTATAGTTTTATTTTATAACTTCCAAGGTGTGTATCCTACTTAGAAAATGCTTCTCAGAAAAGAGCTACAAAGGGATTGTCTCATGTTCTTCTAAGAATTTAATTTCTTTGGGTTTGGAATATGTTCATACAGAGCCCATGTTGTTGAAATACCATTTCTTGACCAGTCCACTGATACGTGGGTGGTCTGTGGTATAACGCAGTGCTTCTCCTCTCGCAACAGTCATCCTAGCTGTGTACCAGTTATTATTTTGTAACCCAGCATCATGTGTATACTGGGCAAGTGCTCTACCACTGAGCCACAGCAACAGCACAGTACTGTTTTAAGTGTTGAAGGCATGGGCTCTTTTGCCCCTAGGGGAGAAGGCAAGGTCTCACATAGCTCAGATTAGCCTCGAATGTGCTGTGTAACTGCAGCTGTCCATGAAGTCCTTTACCTCCTGAGTGCGAGGACCAGAGGTATGTGCTTGACATCCAGCTCTTACCTGCTCACGATTGATAAACTGTATCACTATCTGGGAGGGCCAGTCTCCCAGATTGTTTTTTATAAAAGTAATTCTATTTTCCTGGTTCAATTGTTATCTGGGAGGCTAACTGCCTCTCTGCTAACCTATGCCTAGTCCTGGAAGCTCTTGGCCTCCATACAATCTAATGTAGGCCTAGAATGTTTTCAGCCTCTGAGACTTACTGCTTAATGAGCTCACCCTTTCTTGTTCTTTCAGAGCTCTCGGTTGGCTGGCTCAACTCAGCTTTTCTGGCTCAAACTCTTCTCATTTTTTGGCTTTTTCCGTCTTCACCTGAGTGTTTTCTCTCTCTCTCTCTCTCTCTCTCTCTCTCTCTCTCTCTCTCTCTCTCTCTCTCTCTCTCTCTCTCTCTCTCTCTCTCCCTCCTTCCCCTGTCTCTCTGTCTCCATCTCTGTGTCTCTCTCTCTCCCTCCCTCCTTCCCCTGTCTCTCTGTCTCCATCTCCGTCTCTCTCTGTCTCTCTCTCTCCGTCTCTGTCTCTGTCTCTCTGTCTCTCTGCCTCTCTCTCTCTGTCTCTCTCTCTCTGTCTCTCTCTCTCTCTCTCTGTCTCTCTCTGCCTCCCTATCCTTCCATCCCTCCCTTGCTCCCTCCCTCCCAACCCATTCCTCTATTACTGTTACTATCTTGGTTAAAAACTGCCTACTCTCTCTGTAAAAGTACCTCTCTGAAAAGTGCTTCCCTTCCCAGTCTTTTCTCATGAGAGTTGGGTGTATCCTATCCTATGAAATCTTCTCTGCATTGTCACCTTTTCTGCCATTCAATTAGACATCACTTTCAAACATCGGTGCTTCCTTCTACAAACTAATTTTACCTACGTTTGAGATTAAAGACATGTACCACCACACCTGGACCTAAGCTTTTCTTTACTTGATATTTGCTGTGTTTCAGGCTGGCCTTGAACTCAGATCTGTTTGCCTGTCTTATGGATTAAAGGCATGCTTGTATTCCAGCTGGATCACATAGACCTAGAAGATCTTTGGGTATGGTCTCTTGCCAGAACAGACATGTTCTGAATTAATATTTCTCTACAACTTCCCCCTTTTTGTTTAAACTAAAACTTGTAAATAGTTTAAATTTTACAATATAAACAATTATCAATCCCACAACCTTAACAGACTGAATGTCCTTATGAAGATCCACTCAGCCATTGATGTGATGATCCTCCATAATTGTAGTCCTGATATCTGTCCTTCAGCTGCAGGCCATTTCAGCATCAAGGGTTTCCAGTCTGATGAACTATCTGTCACTCTTCAGCTGGTTTGTTAAACTGTCTCCATGTAGGGGGATCTGCTTTCTGCATCATCTACATTGCTCACTTTGTATTGTGTTTGTATTCTAGCCAGATCACACAGACCTGGAAGATTCTTGGATGTGATCTCTTGCCAGAACAGCCATGTTCTGAATTAACATTCCTCTATAGTTCCTCTTCTTTTTTATCCCTCTCCCCTATCATTTTGCTTAGACATTCAATGCCTTTGTTGTGGCAGGGCCTGCAGGCTTAGAGCTGACCTCCACTGACTGTCTCCAAGGGCTCCCCAAGGAGCACCATTACCTGAATTATGTAGACCATCAGTTGCTTATAGTAGAGTGGTGCATGAGAGCTCATGGCAGTGTTCATAAAAGGCTTTCCTCCAAGAAGAGGCAAGTGCTGGAAGATGAGCAGGGACACTGACCAGGTTAGGCCTAACTTAAGGAGTGGTGTGTAATGTGAAGAAGGCAGATAGTCTGCCAATGCAGGGATTTGTTGCGAGGACCTTGGAATATGTAGAAGCATGCTAGCAATGGATGGTACTATGGTAAAAGGCAAGCCAAAGCTTATACAACCTGTCACATCATTTTTCTTTAAAACTTAGTTGTGGGGGGTGGAAACTAGTTTTCATAGTACTGGGAAGTGCTATATACATGCTACTGGAGGAGAAAAATAATCATCAACCTTCCACAGCTATGAGCCCTGAGTCATAGTAATGACTAGTCTGGGCAAGATTTGTCCATTGGAACAATAGTGGCACAAATATTATAGGATTAACCAACCATTTTGTGATTAAATACAAAGTCTGTTCCACGAGATAGAATCTACACCCAGTACTGCTATTGGGTCAGAAACATGTGACTTAGATAGGTTATCAGTTCAGAAGAATATCAGAAATTAAAATTAGAAAAAAATGGTCCTGTAAATTCCTATTAAAATAGAGCAGAGCTTTCAGGCATTGAGGCACATACCTATCAGGTAAGGACTGGAGAAGCTGAAGCAGAAGTGCCAAGAACTGAGGCCATCCTGTTTACATGGAAAGTTTCAGGCAAGCCACGCTTCCAAAGTGACACCATGTTTGTCTTTAAAAAGGAAAAACAAAATGAAATGAAAAACAGAAATAAAAATGTCAGAAAAGAACCAGTTAGTAAATGATTTCCTAGACTCTTGAGGTTATATACTCAGAGTACGAAGTCTTACTTTATCAAAAGAGATGATCTTCCTAGGGCTCCATGAATGTGTGGCTGTCCAATGGTCCTATTGTTTGAAGATACTTCCAAGTGTACGTATCTCCTCCGTTGATTCCTAGGATAGCGGTTTTCCTTTGTTTTTCCGGTGCATATTAGGCAATAGGTCTTCCCTCTGCACAATACCCAGGCCTCCAAATACTACAGACAGGATTTTCAAGTAACTGTCTTCTGTTTGAGATGACTTTGAGTCTTCATCAGTCAAACTCTCAAACATCCAGTTCTGAGGTGACACTACAGGTCTCTGTGAGGAAAAGGTTTCTTGTGACGGGAAGAATGGCACCCAGTCAGGAAACCTTTACACATATCAATAAAAATTTAAATACCCAGTCTAAAATTACGACATGTGTAGTAAGATACCATAATGCAACCTATTACTTTACATGCTAACTTAAAACGATTTAAAAAAATTATCTATATGCTTTAAGCAAATCTTTATATAGGTGTCATTTTAAAATAGTGTCTATGCAAAAGCTAAGTCTGTTGTTATTTTGGAGTTTTTCTCCCCAAGACACAACAATGCTAAATGTAGCTAAATGAAAATGACAAGCTAGATTCTATATGTCCAAGCTGGTTTTTCCTCTGGTGCAAAATCAGAGATTTTTCATCTCCACTTTGCCCTTTAGCATTTTTCAAATGTTACATTTTGCTATTTGGAATGTGGGGAAACGTGCACATATGCTCTTTTGCTTCTTCCCACAGCTTGACTAGGAAGTTTTGGAGCTGATGGAATGCCCAACTGTCAATCCAGAGGAAAACTTGGGCACCTGCTAAATTCTAGGCTGGGCCTGGCTTTCCCAAATTCTTCTCCCAGTCTTGACATTGTTCTCTTACATAAAATGTTATTGTGACAAACTGGCTGAAGCATACATTGAGTACCAATTTATGTTCTCTATAAAGCTTTAATTCCATGATTATATTGCCTAAATACCCTGCCTACAGATTCCTAAGCATTCTGCTCTAGGCTGCCTGCCCTTCTAGGACCAGGGAAGGAGGGCAGTTAGCCGCTAGAGACCATGAGATTCCAATTCACTAGAGGGGAGCTTGGACATGGGTGTTTTAAAATGGAAACTGCCAAAGCTACCCCAGTTCTGAGGCTGAACTCTGTATGAGAAGGACCGTATCCCAAAGGAAACTACAAAGAGTACACTGTCCAGTTCCTGCTTCTGACTTTGCTAGGTTATAGCTGAATCCTCTCTTAGTTTTCCATAGTCAAAGAAATACTACAAAGGGCCTGCAAACCCTGGAGATGCTGTGGCTGGACACTTGTTCACTAGGCATCTGTCCTTAAGCAGTAAAGAGAATAGATGCCATCCTCACCTGGGTATGTGGCAAGTCTGAGTGCATGCCATCCTCACCTACTAGTAGATGAGCTTGCTGTTGCATTCTCTCAGTGAGATTTCACTTCTAAGATGGAGAGTCAAAAACAGGCCCACCCAAGGCTATGCTTTGGAATGCCAATTCACTCATGAAATCGTATGACCTCAAAGCTTTAAAGTGGATTGTCTAGAAGAGAAAATAAAATGCCAGCTGAAAACCTCAAGTCAGATAACCATTAGCTTCAGGTTAAAACTTTTTCGGACAGGAACTTGGATTAGGTTGTTAATAAGTTACCACTTATGGGGAAGTTTATACTCTTTGGAGATGTATAGGTGTATGGATTTTGTTAACGTTGATCTCCTGTTTAATATGTGTTTTGTTTTTTGTGGTTATCCACCTTCATGGTACGCAACAGTGAGCTTAACTGTAAAATTCTTGCTTCTTTCTCTCATCAAATTTTTAAGGGGAAAAAAGCATCTTGAAAAAGTCCCAGTATGTTCTGCTTTGAAAACTAAAGATAGGGAGACAGGTGCCTATTTAACGAGTGTCTAGCCACAGCATCTCCAGAGTTTGCAAGAGCCTCGGGCCTTCACTGTGCCATTCAGTCAAAAAATCTGTGTTCTGGACCAATTCCCATTTTTGTTACTATATGTAGAGGACATATGTGTAGTGGGCCATTAGAAAGACTTCAACTTTTGTCATTAGCCAGATGGGAAGCCATGGGATGATTTTGGCAGGGAAATGACTTGATCTAACTTAATGTTGTAGCATCATTTCTCTGACCTTAGAGATGTAGGATTGACATTGGAAATAATCTAGAGTTGCTAGGATAAGCCAAGTGAGAGACCAGAGGGGTAGACAGGTGGTGACAAGAATGGGAGTACAGTACTTGGCTCAGCCACATAGGAGGATGGGGTTCTCATTGGCTAACGAGGAGAAGGGAAGGAAACTGGAACTGCTGTGGTGTTAGCCTCAGTCATACCATGCCCGCCTCATGCTTTGATGTACCTGTGGGGATTGTGGAGTTGACACTTAGCCACTTCCAGAGCAAGGAACTAGGATGGACACTAGGGGGTGGTGGTGTCTATAGTACCTTGAGACATCAGTCTTGTCATCACAGAGGCTGGGACATTGATTTAGAATCCACAGCGAACAGCTAATTAAAACTTTCCTAATGTTCTGTCTCTCTTTAAATAGATAAACATGTTATGCCACTCTCTTGAGGCAGGTACACTGTTTAATAATCATTCCTGAATTTCTCCTTTTCTTTAGTGGCCTTTAACTGATCAGTTGATAATATTTAAAGTTCATAGGTACTTGTAGTCTAAAAATCTGATGTGTTTGTGTGTGTGTGTGTGTGTGTGTGTGTGTGTAACATCATTAAAAAACAAAGGTGACATTTTTAGCCATAGAAAATTGAGGTTTTAAAAGTAACTATTCCTGATGATGGAAGTTAATGTCAGGCTGGTCTGAATTTTCCAGTTGTTTTGGTTGTTGTTATGTCTCAATTTGGGTTGCCATATCATAGGTGGCAAATCTATGAAATTTATTTTGTGAAAAATAAAAGTATAAACTATCAACAGACTATTACTCCACACGGAACTTTAAACTCTTACTTCTGGCCTTTTCTAGCCATTATTTGCATTTGAAAATGAAGAGAAGTTTAATGTCGATGGATGGACTATTTATAACCCAGTTGAAGAATACAGAAGGCAGGTAAGTCAGTAAATATTGCCTGGTGCGTATTGAATTGCAGGCATCCATAGAGACAATATATTGTTGGTCCTCTTCTCAAAATAAGTAACAGCCTTGCTTAGTATGTGTTCATGGCTATGGTACCATCCACATTTTTAATAATATAGCTCATTTTTTCCCCTCTTGTAACAAGCTCATTCTATAGCCATATGCAAGCTGCATTGAAAGCTGAATGGCTAACTGCTTCCTTTCCTAGATGAAGAACATCTGTTTTATGGTGTTTATAAAAAGAGTTAAATACTTAGGATTTAGAAATGCCAAACATCTATACATTATTGTGTGTGTGTGTGCATGTGTGCTTAAGTATTACTAGTCTTTTTATTTAAATTATATATGTTCTAAATTACAGATTCAAGCCAGTTAGAATTTTTCTTATAAATGATATATAGTATCCACAAAATGCTTTACTGTTCTCTCACATAAATGTTGCTTTTATGTTCATTTATTATAATAAGAGCATGAGGCTTGGGCTAGGAAAATGACTCAGTAGGTACAATGCTTGCAACATGAAGACCTGAGTTTGGATCCCCAGAACCATGTAAAAAGCCAAATGTGGCAGGCTTCATTTGTAATCTCATCATTGGGAAGAGATCAAGAAGATCCCAGGGGCTCTCTGGCCAGCCAGTCTAGCCAATCACTGAGCTCCAAGTTCAGCAAGACCTCTCTTTCAAAAGATGAGATAGAAAACAATATAGGATGAGACCTGACATCAATGTTTGTCTTCCCTATGTACATATACAAGTATAAATGCTTGCATATACATGTGCATGTAAATGTACATGCACATGCACACACACACACAACACACACACAACACACACACACACATACACACACACATGCCGTACCCTATATAGCAAGGGAAAGTGTCTTATACAAATTTTTTAAAAATGTCACTAGCCAGCATATTATGTAACAAAAGCCACAGTTTGACCCCCTAGTATAACCAATTCTGTGGTACAGCTAGGAGTTTTGCAATATAAATTTTCATATTTCTTCTACAAGACTCCTAAAATAATTTGGAAATGTTATGAAATGAGCATTTGAAAATCAAATTCAGGCCAGTTGCTTTGTACGAAAAGCAAGTGACGATAAATTACATTTCCAGAACCCTAAGCTTATGAAAAACTTCCGAGCCACCATTTCCACCACCATGACCCTGGTTGTCTTCAGTTTTCAGTTTTGGTCAGTAGTTTGCACATTCATAAGCAGATTTTATACCCTGGGGTTAGATGAAAGGAGGTCTTGCTGAAGAACACAGTAACAAGGGATCCTGTGAATCAGCTTTAGGCTCCTGAGTTTTCAAAGAGTGCATACCACTCATTTAAAGGCCTCTGTTCTAGACTGACTACTGAAATGGAGGAAAGACCATTAGAACATTGCTTATGCTTTAGAACCATCTCCGGCATTATGTATGAAAGCATTTTATATTAGTTATCTTTACTTGATTCTGACAAAAGTAAGGCTTTCCTTTAGTTTGAGCTTCTAAGCTTAAAACAAAAACATCTCCTGGTTTTTTGTTTGTTTGTTTTGTTTTGTTTTTTAAGAATTGCATGCATAGATGAACTTTTGAAGGTATTTTGTTCTAGACTGCCATTATATTCAATCTTTTTTTCTTGTAACTCTCTGATGGGACTTAAAACTCTCTAATTGGACTCAGCATCAGACTCAACATCTGTTTGGTCGTGGTACATAGGGCCAGACCTAAGGAAAAGGTACATTGTCTGTCCCCAAAGAAAACACCCACCAAGCTCACGTTCATGTGTGTATTTGTGCATCTGTGAGTATGGGGAGAGAATATTCCACCACCTCTGGCTATTTATTGAAGATAGAATTTTGTGGGTGAATAATAGGATGGGGGATGGCTTCTGTTTCTCCCTAGCATACTAGCAGCCTGCTTTTAAAAACTAATGATGTCACTCCTCACACAACTGACAGGATGACCCTGGGTCCTCAGCCTCTTGAGTTCAAAAACTTGTCGGAGGTGGCGAAATGAGCCTCCCCAGAGGGGTTTCCTTCCCCTCCCCCTGGTGCTTTTTCTCATGGGCCTAGCCTCTTTCCACTTGGGAGCAGACTGCATCGTTCTCTCTGCTCAGAGCAGGGAGAGGAAGTGCTAGCTCTCTTGCTACCCTCAAGTAGACACAGGTTAACACTGCCCATGGCACTTTTCTTTGCAATGGAGGGGGAGGGTGCATGGATAGGAGGTGAACTTGACCTTAATATGTATTGCACAGAAAATATGTCTACATAAAATAAAGGAAAATGTCAAATTCCAGAGAACCTATAGTTATGAGAAACAGTTTAATTGTGGAAACCACCAGTGTTTTGTCTTTGTGTTCATGTTGTCTGGATAATTGATTTGACATCCTTTTGTAAATAGGTAGGCTGCCAGTCACTCCGTGGTCAAAGTGGTTTGTCCACATAATGTTAGAAGGAACAAAGAGCCCAGATATTGCAGAGGCAAAGTCATCTCATGCTAACTTAAAATTCCTTTTGTCCTTCAGGGCCTGCCCAATCACCACTGGAGGATAACTTTTATTAATAAGTGCTATGAACTTTGTGACACATATCCTGCCCTTTTGGTGGTTCCCTACCGGGCCTCAGATGATGACCTCAGGAGAGTTGCAACTTTTAGATCCCGAAATCGGATTCCCGTGAGTACCATGTCACATGTCCCTCAGAGAATGCCTTTTCTTTCATAAGAACAGTAGTCATGTAATCTAGAGGAGCACTCCTTTTCTTGAGTCCCATTCTGATGAGTAATTACCAAGGACCTACTGCAAGTGCAGCACCAGGTGAAATAGGAGAAAGAGCACCTGCCTTCCAGGAGCGTCAAATTCAGGGTTCAGAAGAAAGGCAGGGAAAGAGCTCTCAATGAAAAGAACCAGTAAGAGTGTCACACCTCCATGTACTGATGGAAGGAAGAAAGCACAGGCTCTTGGCTGCTGTCAGCATTATGGCTCAATACCTGACACAAGGCAGGCTCTTGCTAAATATTGGTTAACCAGTATTGCAAAGAAAAGTCTGGAATATTAGAACATGTGCTTGTGCAGGCTTTTCTGCCGAGGCTAGGATGTACTTGCTTATCCTTATCCTGTTTGCAAGCTGCCTCAGTCCCTCAATGAACTGGATTCAAGTACAGATTATTCCAGACATTAATGCTACCATGTCGCTGAACCTAGTTCAGACCTAGAACAAAGTTCTTTTTCAGTCCTTAAATATTTATGGACATGTCATACTTTCTACTTGGTACATAAATTTTATTGACTAAAACCTTAGAGATTGTGTTTTTCTTCCTCTGTTAATGTTCAAGAGCTGTCATAATAAGTACATTAGGTTTTATTTCAAATTAATAGACTAAAAATGGTTGAAGAAATTAAGATTTAATGTCACTTTGCTTTTGACTTCTAAAAGTAGACATTCTTGTCCTTAAAAGGATTTTTTTGTTGTTGTTTTTTATTTTTTGGAGGGAACGTCATATATTGTCAGCCTATGGGGAATTCTAAGCCTTAAAATCTCTTGCTTCTCTAACTAGTGTCTGTTCATATCTTCCTGATAAAACTGTACTGGAAAGTGTGTTCTTTAGCTCACTTTGCTAGAATGTGGATCTAGAGTTAGGAATTCAGTCTTATGCTCCAGTCAGACATGTTTTTTCTGTGCTAGTGTGGTATGCATGTGTTTGCTCCACTATCTATTCAGCCGTTGTTGAACATCTGTTGTGTTGAAGACGCGTGTGTGTGTGTGTGTGTGTGTGTGTGTGTGTGTGTGTGTGTGTGTGTATCTCATATGGGACAGGAGAGGAAATGGCACAGTTGTGCCTAAGCAAAAAAATTTAACATGTTATTGTATTCTCTTACTTCGTCAGGTCATCAACTTATTTTTTTCATAAAAAATATTAAGGCTGAGCGGTCTTATTTATTTTTATAATGATCTATTAGGCATTATGAGCCAGGCATATGCTGTTTCCAACATGCCTTCTGATTATGTGACTCCTGACAATAGGTCTCAGAACATTTATCCAAAAAATGGATAAGCTAGGTGTGTGGTCATAAGTATTACATGGTTCTCTTTAAAAAATGTAAATACAATGGAAAAAGGATAGCATCTTCAACAAATGGTGCTGGTCTAACTGGATGTCTATGTGTAAAAAAATGCAACTGGACCCATATTTGTCACCTTGCACAAAACTCAAATCCAAGTGGATTAAAGACCTCAACATAAAACCAGAGACACTAAGTCACTTAGAAGAAAAAGTGGGGAAGAGCCTGGAGCATATTGGCACAGGAGACAACTTCTTGAACAGAACACCAACAGCCCAGGCCTTAATGTCAACAATTAATAAATGGGACCTCATGAGGCTGAGAAGCTTCTGTAAGGCTGGAGACACTGTCAAGAGAACAAAGCAACAGCCTACAGACTGGGAAAAGATCTTCACCAACCCTACATCTGACAAACGTCTGATATCCAAAATATATAAAGAACTCAAGAAATTAAACACCACCAAACCAAATAACCCAATTGAGAAATGGGGCTTGGAACTAAACAGAGAATTCTCAACAGAAGAATATCAAATGGCTGAAAAACACTTAGCTCAACCTCCTTAGTCATCAGGGAAATGCAAATCAAAACAACTCTGAGATTCCATCTTACACCCATCACAATGGCTAAGATCAAAAACTCAAGCGACACCACATGCTGGAGAGGATGTGGAGAGAAAGGAACACTCCTTCATTGCTGGTGGGAATGCAAACTAGTACAGCCACTTTGGAAATCTATCTGGTGCTATCTCAGAAAACTGGGAATAGGGCTTCCTCAAGACCCAGCTATTCCACTCCTTGGAATATACCCAGAAGATGCACCAGCACACAGCAAGAAAATTTGCTCATCCATGTTCATAGCAGCCTTATTCATAATATCCAGATCATGGAAACAGCCTAAATGTCCTTCAGTAGAAGAATGGATAAAGAAACTGTGGTACATATACACTATGGAATACTACTCAGCTATTAAAAACAAGGAATTCCTGAAATTTGTGGATAAATGGATTGAGCTAGAAATGATCATAATGAATGAGTTAACCCAGAAGCAGAAAGAGTCAAATGGTATATACTCACTTATATCTGCATACTAGCCCAAGGATCATGTCCCACGAAAGCCTTCACTTACCAGGAAACTGGACAGAGGGGAGGACACCCTATTGGGACTCTAGATGAGAGAACCATGTGAGTATAGCTAAGTAGAAGGATCCAGTGGGTCCTAGAAACCTACAAGTAGAACATTATGATAGGCAGATTTGGGCCAAGGGGTCCCGCTCAAACTAAGGCACTAGCCAAGGACAATACAGGCGGTAAACTTTAAACCCCTACCCTGATCTAGCCAATGGACAGGACAGTCTCCACACTTGAGTGGAGAGTGGGATATGACTTTCTCACGTACTCTGGTGCCTCACATTTGACCGTGTCCCCTGGAGGGGGAGACCTGGTGGCACTCAGAGGAAGGACAGCAGGTCACTGAGAAGAGACTTGATACCCTATGAGCATATACAGGGGGAGGTAATCCCCCTCAGGAACAGTCATAGGGGAGGGGAATAAGGGGAATATGGGAGGGAGGGAAGAATGGGAGGATACAAGGGATGGGATAACCATTGAGATGTAACAAGAATAAATTAATAAAATTTTAAAAAAAAGAAACAAAAAAATGTAAATACAAATAGTTGGAACGAAATATCTCATTTAAACATAAATCGGGTACACACTATAATAAAATACCACTGGTTATGTTTCTGTTAATGGATGCATATTCCTTTTCTCAAACAGCTTGTCTTCATTTTATAGAAGCTGTTAGTGGATAAGGAATATGTACTCATTTGGGACATTTAGAAAGCACCCTGCCACCTAATGAGAAGTAGCAGCACCATGTTGCATATATCCTCCACATTTCGTCTGTGCACTGAGCTATCCTTTAATGTGCATCCAAGCTCATCTTCTTCCCTAGCAATCTATCATAACCATACCTTTGTGTGACCAACCATACACTATTGTCTCAATATGCAATGATCTAATCTGTTCTCTAATTGTAAAAATTCTTAGGCCTTTTTTACTTTTTGCTTTTTTAAACAATGCTATGGGCATGGAAATTGTTCAGTGAATAAAGACTCTTGCTCCTAAACCTGACAGCCTGAATTTCATCCCTGGTACCAATATAGTAGGAGAGAAATGATTCCCATAACTTATTTTCCCTGTGAGGGAACCAGGCATGCATGTAATACAGACATACATGCAAGAAAAACATATATACACAAAAATTTTAAAAAGGGAGACGCCTTCCCCTCACCCCTCCAAAAAAGTAGAATTTAAGAGGTAATACAACTTTTATTTTTTTATTTTTATTTTTTTAATTAATTTATTCTTGTTACATTTCAATGGTTATCCCATCCCTTGTATCCTCCCATTCTTCCCTCCCTCCCATTTTCCCCTTATTCCCCTCCCCTATGACTGTTCCTGAGGGGGATTACCTCCCCCTGTATATGCTCATAGGGTATCAAGTCTCTTCTTGGTGACCTGCTGTCCTTCCTCTAAGTGCCACCAGGTCTCCCCCTCCAGGGGACACGGTCAAATGTGAGGCACCAGAGTACGTGAGAAAGTCATATCCCACTCTCCACTCAAGTGTGGAGACTGTTCTGACCATTGGCTAGATCTGGGTAGGGGTTTAAAGTTTACCGCCTGTCTTGTCCTTGGCTAGTGCCTTAGTTTGAGCGGGACCCCTTGGCCCAAATCTGCCTATCATAATGTTCTACTTGTAGGTTTCTAGGACCCACTGGATCCTTCTACTTTGCTATTCTCCCATGGTTCTCTCATCTAGAGTCCCAGTTGGATGTCCTCCCCTCTGTCCCAGTTTCCTGGTAAGTGAAGGCTTTTGTGGGACATGACCCTTGGGCTAGTATGCAGATATAAGTGAGTATATACCATTTGAGTCTTTCTGCTTCTGGATTAACTCACTCATTATGATCATTTCTAGCTCAATCCATTTATCCACATTAAGAGGTAATACAACTTTTAAAGAGTGGCATTTCCTAACAAGACAGTGCAGAGAGAAGGCAGTGTTTTGCTTTTCGCCTGATTTAAACTTTAAAGTCTTATGCATGTGTAGCATTTTGCTTCTTTAGAGGTGAGCTCATAATTTTCATCATTCTTGAAACAAGGGTCATAAGAAGTAGGTGAGCAGATCTGATGTCCACACTTGTGGGTTAGAATGTGGAGGTTTATGGTAGGCCAGGTTGCTTTCCCGGGGCTTCCCAAGATCTGAGCCTCCTTGGCATGAGCTTCTTTGTGTCAAACTGGTCTCTAACATGGAACAAGGACTTAGATATTTGTTCTGGGAACAAACACACATTCTTGTTATAATGTGACCATTTCTCAAAATGGTGACTATCACTGCATCATAATGAAACTGTCTTGTTAGAAGTGTCTATGTTTCCATCATAGAGGAATAACTTGAAAGTCATCAGAATGTTTGATTTTATAAGTGAGCCCAAATGCTTATGTTCTTTCATCCTTGTGTCTTTGCTTCATCGTTTTTGGAACTAATTTTGCTGGCTATGGAGCCTGCCTCAAGAAACTAATGTGAGCTCACATTTATTGCACACGTATGGACATTTTTCATTTTGTCCTCCCAGCCGTCACCTGTGGCCAATATCATTCTCTTCCATCTGACTAGGGAAGGCCATGAGTTCAGTGCCTGAAGGTAGTGCCACAGGAGATCTGGTCACTCTCTGAATATCCTTCATATTCATAAGCATTCATAGTTGACTTTTCAGTGCCACTCTGTACATATGCATATTTATAGGGCTCAGTGTGCTGTATCAGTGCTATATAACACACACTGATCAGATCAAGCTAGCTGACATATTCCTCACGTCAGATGGTTATCATTGCTTTGTTTTGGGAACACTCGAGGTTCTGTTGGCCATTTGGAGGTATCAATTAAGTACTACTATCCACTATAATTATCCGTCTGTGCTAAGGAAATTGAGAGTTAGGCCTTCCCCCACATTTTCAGAAGCACCTGCAGTATACAGCCCAATGATTTTTTAGTTTGTTATGTTGTCAGCTACCATTTGTGTGCACAGTTTTTCATATGCTTTAGGTAACCTGAGGAGCTCAGCATCAGGGCGCCAGGTTTGCCAATCAAGTAAAGACTGACTCTGAGGGCAGGCCACTTATGCCTTTTTAGGCATTAAGGATCCAGACTTTGCAGTGGAGAATGGTAGCTCTCTTGGCCACCAAAATCCTTCTTTGCTTCCTTTGCATCTTCTTCCTGTTATGTTAGACTTTAGAATTGGGACTGTTGGGGAAAGGTGTATGGGCAGCACAGTGATTGCTTTGCCCTCCACTTACTGTTCAAGTTGTTTTCATATGATAAGGTGTCCAGCGCAAGCTGCCAAATTCCAATAACAGCAGGCACTTTATACATCCTTTCAATAATTCAGCTTTATTGTTGTAAGATTTAATTTCTAGTGTTAAATTTCAAAGAAAGTCTGGTAAAACTGACTGTTCTGATATTTCTGAGCAATTGTAAGTATTAAGTGTGTGTTCTGATGCCACACACAGTGAAAATTACAAATGAACAAGTATCCTGTTTCAGCACAGATTTGCTTCATCATGATTGACAGTTTTAATGATTTCTGAAGACATGCTAGATTAAACTTTCTGAACTAACCATAGGTACTGTCGTGGATTCATCCAGAAAACAAGATGGTCATTATGCGCTGCAGTCAGCCTCTTGTCGGCATGAGTGGTAAAAGGAACAAGGATGACGAGAAGTATCTGGATGTAATCAGGGAAACCAACAGACAAATTTCGAAGCTCACAATTTATGATGCACGACCCAGTGTCAATGCGGTGGCCAACAAGGTGAGTGTGGTTAATGGAAACCTAGTTTACACCTGACCTGTGCTGTTTGTCATGGATGGTTTTTCTATAGTATATCAATCAATATGTGAATTGATTTTAAATTTTCATGTAATTGTTTTTTATGTCAGGCTCTCATTGAGCTGTAATCCTAGCACTAGAAAGGTGGAACCAGGGAGCTCAAGAGCATCCTCAGCTAGGCCAACTTGACTTACTTTAGACCCTGTCTCCAAGAAAACAGAAATTATTGAATGAATGAAGAATAACAAGATATATTATGACCATTAAAGCCTAATATGGACATATACACCTATAGCATGCATAATTCCAGCACCAAGGAAACAGAGGCAGGAGAATCCAATGTAACTTAAACTCATTAATCTCTGTAAAGGCTGAGGCTGGAGGATTGTCATACGTAAACAATGAGACCCTATCTAAAACAAGCAAACAAAAAAACACAAAACAAGCCAAAGGAAGCCTTCATTCAAAGACATGTCTAGAACTGTAAGGAAAATGGGTTTTATCTAGAGTCTTACACAAAAGATAGTATGTGGAGCCCTGGTGCTCTGTGTAACCACTCTCATTGTGGGAATTGGTGGGGTATCTTCAGAAAATTGTAGGAAGCTGCTATTATTAAAATCTGAAGTTTATAATTTTATCTGAAGATTTCCTCATGCATACCATTTGTACTCAAAAATGGCCATTTATATAAGATAAAGAAAGGAGTAGATAGGTCGGTGTGTGGGTTTTCTTATCACAGACACAGACGTTGAGATTTTGAAAGCAGATCTCAATTGTCTTTTTTCTTTGCCATCTTCTGAATTACCTCAGACTGACAAGTATACCTTGCTTTGGGAGCATTGGGGAAGAGTTAGTTGTACTGGCTCATTTGTTTTGTTTTTGGCTGATTGGTTGGCTGGTTTAGACAGCATGCCACTGTTTAGTCTATGCCAGCTTGGAGTTTGTGACAATCCTACAACCTCAGACTCTCATGTACTAAGATTATAGGCTTAAAGCTACCTTGCCTGGTATCTGCTTTTGTAATTTTTGGTTCTATGTTTACCTGTGTCATTTACAAATGCTCACAAGTATGCCTGCCCCAAGTTGCTTACTCCCAGATTCTATCTTTCAGATATATTCTCTTCAGCTATAGGCTTACATTTCATCATTTTCAATGCTTTGCTCATCCCAGGGTCATTGATGTGGCATCTTTAATTATTCAGAACCCATTATTAGAACCTGAAAGCAGAGCAAGTCCTCGCAGCCATTTCTGAAATGGGATGTGTGTGAAGTCTGTCTCCCTAGGGTGTGCCAGACTATGGGTGTGTGTGTGTGTGTGTGTGTGTGGCTCAGCTCCTCACCATTTGTATGTGGCCGAGCTTTCCTACATGGTTAATTCTAGCCTTCCTGTCCTGGTCTCATGTATGCTTTGGACAAGCTGTTTGCTAACACAGTTGAGGTTTATGTAGAAATAATTTTAAACTTCTATGTAAAACAGTCATGAAGTTGAATTGGTAAGTCAATTAGGAATTATAAGTAAAGCATTTAGGAACTTAAATATAAATATCTTTTTGAGTTATCCTTAATTAACTCTAAAGCTCATTATAGCAACAGAATTCTTGAATGCCTTTTTAATGTTAGGGAAATAAGCCTCTGTTTCAAGTCCTCTTAGGAATGAAAAGAAGGAAAATACTATGGAAAACAAAACAAAATGGCTCACCTAAGCCTTAAAGCACTCTGGGTCTTTCTTTTAAAACCCCTCCTCCTGCTCTGTCTCTCCACTAGTTATCTATGTCCATACCAACAGCCCCTTGGCCATTTATAGCATTCTAGGTAATTTGGGTTATTCATTTTATTGAAGAAAGGAAAAACAAAGGGAAGAGTTCAAAAGTAGCCAGAGATGGCGAATTTGAACTTTGGGGAACTCAGTCTGTGCTTGACTAATTGGTTTTGCCCTTGTTGACTTGTATTCTCTTTGCCCCTGATAGCTGTTCCTCCCTTGTGGATATGTAGATGGAATTGGCAGCATCACATCATTTTCATATAACAAAACCCAGGCTTGGTAAAATCTAGCACCACACTGCTTCTATTTGGGGCAGAGCACTGCGCTGAATTGAAGTAGGGCTGTGTTAATATCTGGTTTTGCCAGAAACTTTGGCAATGACTAAAACATGTATTTTTCCTTTTGCCTTTTTTCATACATCATGCTCAGTTATTTATGAAAGGAACTCCAGTGTCAAGCATCTCTGAAAACCCCCATAATTATATAACAGCCACACATGCAGAGGAGCAAGCCCTCTGTCTATGGGAGGGTAATCATGTCATTGCATTATATATAGGCTTACAGAGCTAGCTAAAAGTAACCCAGCTCTTAACTTCCCAGGTCTGTGCCTGCAGCTTGCAGAGGAACTGCCAGGCAGATGCAGTAACTCTGGCCTTCTACAAAATGTCAACACCCAGGAAGAGGGGAAGGTGACACATTTGTCTGCTCATTTATTAGCAAAAAGCTCTTTTAAAATGGCAAATAGGGGCTTGAAAGATCATTTTGTGGTTAAGAGCACTTACTGCTCTTCCAGCAAAACTAGGTTTGGGTCCTAGTACCTACAACTGCCTGTAACTCCAGCTCCAGGAGATCTGACACCATCTACCCTCAGTGATACCCCCGTACACACATTGAAAACAAAACGACAATGAAAAGGGGGAAATAGCGGGAGGCAGAGGCAGGCGGAATCTCTGTGAGCTCGAGGCCAGCCTGGTCTACAAAGGGAGTCCAGGACAGCCAAGGCTACACAGAGAAACCCTGTCTCAAAAAAACAAAACAAAAATCCCAGCACTTGGAAGGCAGAGGCAGGAGGATTGCCATGAGTTTGGAACAAGCCTTTGCTACATAGTAAGTTGTAGGCAGGCCTGTGGTACAATATAAGATCTTGTCTTTAAAAAGCAACAACAAATGGATTATTTCCCATAAACTTATTGCTGATGCTCTGTGAATGAGGTTTGAAAGAAGTATTCATGCCTAAATATGTTTTCTCCTCTAGAGTGTTTGGAAACTGAGGCTTCTGTCCTGACACACAGATTTCTAGGTTTGAAGATCAAATGATAGTTTTATGCTACTGCAAGAAGCCTTTATAAGTTATGCTGGAGTGATGAGGCATCCAGCCTGCTTTGCTGTCCCAATTATGGTTACAACATTGATGTTACTAACATTGATATACAGAAAAAGAGGAGGGATATTGTGGGGATAGCACATTTGCCTTCCACATTCCTCTTCAGCCCCACACAGGTGTTTCCCTGTGCTCCTCCCACAGGCAGTCTAAAGTTAGTACCTCTTCAAAATCTCAGAATGGTTTGACTGTTTCTAAAAGGGCCCAAATTTACTTATCCCTTGACATTTCAAAAACCTTTAAGC
The DNA here is from genome assembly GCA_907169655.1 of Acomys percivali. Classification (NCBI taxonomy): domain Eukaryota; kingdom Metazoa; phylum Chordata; class Mammalia; order Rodentia; family Muridae; genus Acomys; species Acomys percivali. The sequence continues at coordinate 112,988,394 of OU015760.1, forward strand.
AAAGTACAACCATATTTCTAAACAAACACACAGTGTCTCATTTCATCATTGTGGAAATGGATACTTGCCATATTGTTGTGGTGGTGAACTAAAGCAACTGAACACTATTAAGTACTATTAAGAACACTATGAAGTGGTTCAGTAGTAGACCTCTTACCTAGCATTTCCAGGGCCTTGAGTTTCATATCACAGAAACAATAGCAACAAAACTTCCTGCTAGAGAGAATAGGTAGTGAGCATCTTGTCCCTCTTAGAACCATGAGGGCCCACTATATGCAGCTCTGTCCTGGTGACTTCTTTAGTGGAAAGATGGTCAGGATATGGTGAAAAGGGCTTGTATGTTGGAAACAAAGCACATGTATGTTGTATTTATTACTTGCATGATTTTGGAATGGGTGAACCTCTTAGTTTCTGCTTTCCATTGTGAAAAATGGGGATAGTAACATCTGTCTTGTAGCATTCCTGTGAAAGGTCAAATTACAAAGCACAACATCATAAAGCCTCATCCAATGGTGGCTGCTGGAGCACTGTAGAGGAATCTGGCGCTTCTTATTCTCTTAGACCCAGGGAGAGAACCCTGTTTCACAGGACAGGACACTGGCACTTCAACTTTAGTGTCTGGCACCAGATCTTGAGGTGAGGAGAGGATGAAGCTAAGCTGTTGACCTGTGGCTTAAAAACAGTGCTTTCCCCTAACACATTATATCCTATAAGTACAAGAACTAATGGAGGATAAGGACTTTCCAGAGCCTGCTCTTGCTTTTCCAGATCTAGAAGAACAATTACAGAACATTTTGTGTTTTTAAATTTATTATAATTTATACACATTACATTCCAGTTGTTACCCCCTTGCTTTTATCTTCCCGTTCCCACCCTCTCTCCCTCTTCCTTAGACCTTTGATAGGGGGGCTCCTCCCCCACCTTTTTGACTACAGCCTATTAGGTGTCATCAGGAAAGCCTGCATCTCCTTCTTCTCTGTGCCCACAGGGTGCCCCCACTAGGGGAAGTGATCAAATTGGGGATACTAGAGTTCCTGTCAGAGCCAGTCCCCACAACCATGGAGAATGAGCTGTCCATCAGATATCTGAACAGGGAGTCTGGGTTCATCAGTTTGTCAGACCCCCTGGTTCCAGATCCACTGGCCTTGATGGCCTTGTGAAGCTCCTGACCCCTCAAGGTCCTTCCTACCCCACTACTCTTCCATACAACTCTCAGCACTCTACCCAGAGACTAGCTATGAGTCCTAGCGTGTCACAATCCCGCACTGGGTGGAGTCTCTCAGAGGACATCTATGTTGGGCTAATATCCACTTAGAGGGTCTGGGTTACCTCATTCAGGATGATTGTTTCTAGTTCCATTAATTTCCCTGCAGATTTCAAGATTACCTGTTTTTAATGGCTGAGTAGTATTCCATTGTGTAAATGCACCACAGATTCTTTCTTTTTCTACTTTCTTTTTTTCTCTAGACAGGGTTTCTCTGTGTAGCCCAGGCTGGCCTCAAACTCACAGTGACCCGCCTGCCTCTGCCTCCTGAGATTAAAGGTGTGCACCTACACTCCCAGATGTACTGCAGTTTCTTTATCCATTCTTTGGTTGAGGGACATCTAGTTTGTTTCCAGATTCTGGCTATTACGCATATGGCTGCTATGAACATAGTTGAGCAAATGTCCTTGTTGTATGGTGAAACATCTTTAGGGTATATGCCCAGGAATGGTATAGTTGGCCTTGAGTCTTGAGGTACAACTATTCCCAATTTTCTGAGAAAGCACCATATTGATTTCCAAAATAGTTGTACAAGTTTGCACTCCCACCAGCAGTGGAGGAGTGTTCCCCTTTGACCACACCCTCCCCAGCATGTGCTGTCACTTGAGTTTTGTGTCTTAGGCATTCTGATAGGTGTAAAATGACATCTATGCGTTGTTTTGATTTGCATTTCCCTGATACCTAAGGACATTGAGCATTTCTTTAAGTGTTTCTTGGTGTTCTGTTCAGGACGTTGTCTCTTGTGTCAATGAGTTCTAGGCTTTTTCCCATTTTTTCTTCTAACAGATTTAATGTATCTCGTTTTATGTTGAGGTCTTTAATCCACTTGTTGTTCCACACCCTGGCATCTCAGGGGGAGATGGAGACTCAGACACAGGTGTTTTGTGGCCCACAATTCAATCTAAGACACAGAGCTGTGCACAGGCAGGCATGTGGCTAGACTTTGGAGACTATGCCAGTGCCTGTGTGGATCCAGGAGCTTTCCGTGGATTGGATGGGTGACCTGAGGTCAGATCCACTTATGTTCCAGACCATGGGGTCTCTTCTGGGCCAGAATTCCCAGACACTGATGTTTTGTGACCCACAGTTCAGTCTGAGATCCAGAGTGCAGATGCTGCAAGCAGACAGGCAAGAGGTTAGACTTTGGAGACTGCAAACACCTGAAAAGACCCAGGGACTTTTCTGTGGATTAGCTGGGTGGCTCAAGGCTAGACCCACCTGTGCTCCACACTATGTGGATCCCTCTCTCCTGGGAAACGCCAGCACTAGTGTTTTGTAGCTGTCAGTTTGGTCCTTCAGTTGCTGTCCAGTCACTGCTCTTCTGATGATCAGACATTTTAAAGGGAATACTGTCTGATGAATTTAGTTTTCTGTCCCCAGTACCAGGGAAATTGATTGACTTCCATATTTTCCTCTAGCTCAAAGTATGACTCAGGTTGTTGAGTATTTGTGTTGGATAGGAAGTAAAAAAAAAAAAAATTTCATTAACTATTTAAATTAGAGGGGGTAAGGATAAAATTTTGAAAGTAAATGAGATATTTTGGCTAAGTTATGGATAAAATAGAAAACTGATTGTAATCTTGTTGTTTCTTAGGCAACCGGAGGAGGATATGAAAGTGATGATGCTTATCATAACATGGAACTTACTTTCTTAGACATTCATAATATTCACGTTATGCGTGAATCCTTAAAGAAAGTGAAAGACATTGTTTATCCCAACATAGAAGAATCTCATTGGCTGTCCAGTTTGGAGTCTACTCATTGGTTAGAACATATCAAGGCAAGTATATTTTAAAAATATTTGCAGGCTAAAAGAATACATATTTTGAAGATGAAACATATCCTTAAATGTTTGAAAATTATATGCTGAAAGTGATACATACTGTAGTAGAAGATTCTGCATTTGACAGCTTTATATTTCTTTATAAGTTGCTTACCTACATTGAAGATTTCATGACATCGTTCTATCTTATTTTTAAAGTCTGTAGAGCTATCCCTTCAATCTTATCAGTAGTAAATAGTCTCATGTAGGTTTATTTAGGAGTAGCCAATTTATTTTTCAACTGTTGCTAGGTATAGCCCTCATGGACCTAGACAGAGGTGCAATTTCTTTGTTGTTGTCATTTTAACAATTTGTTATTGACTAATTTTAAAGAATGAGTTTCTCATTTTAATTACATCCAATCATTTGTCTCAATAGAAGCAAAAAAATCCTCTTCTCAAATACAACTATTAGAAACTATGTTAGTCGACTTGCGATTTTGGAAACGATATAGTTCTTTATGCAAACCAACTGAAAGTAGATTTTAAGCAGGTAAATTATTTTTTATTAGTTTATTCAGATTACCTCTCAATTGTTATCCTATCACTTGTATCCTCCCATTCCACCCTCCCTCCCTCCGCTTTCACCCTATTCCCCTCCCTTAGTTCTATGACCGAGGGGAACCTCCTCCCCTACTATATGCTCATAGGATATCAAGTCTCATCTTGGTAGCCTGCTGTCCTTCCTCTGAGTGCCACCAGGCCTCCCCACCAAGGGGAAGTGATCAAATATGGGGCACCAGAGTTCATGTCAGAGTCAGTTCCCGCTCTCCACATAACTGTGGAGAATGTCCTGTCCATTGGCTAGATCTGAGTAGAGGTTTGATGTTTACTGCACGCATTGTCCTTGGTTGGTGCCATAGTTTGAGCAGGACCCCCTGGACCCAGATCCACCCATCATGATGTTCTTCTTGTAGGTTTCTAGGACCCACTGGATCTTTCTATTTCCCCATTCTCCCATGCTTCTCTCACCTAGAGTCCCAGTAGGATGTCCTCACAACTATCCCAATCTCCTGGTGAGTTAAGACTTTCATGAGACATACCATTTGGCCTAGTGTCCAATTATAAGTGAGTATATACCATGTGAGTCTTTCTGCTTCTGAGTTAACTCACTCAGTATGATCATTTCTAGTTCAATCCATTTGTCCACAAATTTCGGGATGTCCTTGTTTTAATAGCTGAGTAGTATTCCATGGTGTAAATGTACCACAGTTTCTTTATCCATTCTTCAACTGAGGGACATTTAGGCTGTTTCCATGTTCTAGCTATTATGAATAAGGCCGCTATGAACATGGTTGAGCATATGTCCTTGTTGTGTGGTGGAGCATCTTCTGGGTATATTCCAAGAAGTGAAATAGCTGGGTCTTGAAGAAGCCCTATTCCCAGTTTTTCTGAGGAAGCACCAAATAGATTTCCAAAGTGGTTGTAAAAAGTTTGCATTCCCACCAGCAATGAAGGAATGTTCCTCTCTCCCCACATCCTCGCCAGCATGTGGTGTCACTTGAGTTTTTGATCTTAGCCATTCTGATGGGTGTAAGATGGAATCTCAGAGTCGTTTTGATTTGCATTTCCCTGATGACTAAAGACATTGAGCATTTCTTTAAGTGTTTCTCGCCCACTTGATATTCCTCTGTTGAGAATTCTCTATTTAGTTCCGAGCCCCATTTCTCAATTGGGTTATTTGGTTTGGTGGTGTTTAATTTCTTGAGTTCTTTATATATTTTGGATATTAGACCTTTGTCAGATGTAGCGTTCGTGAAGATCTTTTCCCAGTCTGTAGGCTGTCGCTTTGTTCTGTTGACAGCGTCTCCTGCTTTGCAGAAGCTTCTCAGCCTCATGAAGTCCTATTTATTAATTGTTAACCTTAAGGCCTGGCTGTTGGTGTTCTGTTCAGCAAGTTGTCTCCTGTGCCAATGTATTGCAGGCTCTTCCCCACTTTTTCTTCTAATCAATTTAGTATCTCTGGTTTTATGTTGTCGTCTCTAATCCACTTGGACTTGAGTTTAGTGCATGGTGATAAATATGGGTCTAATTGCATTTTTCTACATGTAGATATCCAGTTAGACCAACACCATTTGTTGAAGATTCTATCCTTTATCCATTGTATGAATTTGGCTTCTTTGTCAAATATCAAGTGACCATATGTGTGTGGATTCATTTCTGGGTCTTCAATTCGATTCCATTGATCCCCTAGCCTATTGCTGTGCCAGTACCATGCTGTTTTAATTAGTGTCACTCTATAGTACATCTTGAGATGAGGTATGGAGATTCCTCCAGAGGATCTTTTATTGTATAGGATTGTTTTAGCTATTCTGTTTTTTGTTTTGTTTTGTTTTCCATATGAAATTGAGAATTCATCTTTCAATGTCTTTAAAAATTATGTAAGTTAGCAGGTAAATTATTAAGATGCATTGTTCTCTAGTGAAATTATACTTTCCTACTTGACAGGAATTATATTTTTCCTAACTTCTGTTTTTCTTAATTTATCATCCTCAAAAATGGATTACAAAATAATAAATTGTGGCAGTTAAATATAAGTCTTGGGATACTTCAGCCTATTTTTAGACAGAGAACAGGGATGTTTTATTAAGTACACAGTCACAATTTTTGAAGTTTGGAATATTAGAATTTTATATTAATGGACAATCGTTCTAAATAATTGCACTTTAGAAGGAAATGTACATCTACATAATGAAAGAAAGCAGGCATAACATGAAGAAATGCCCAGAAGCCTAGTTAAAGAATCAAGTAGAATTTAGAAAAATGTCTCTCAACTTTTGCTCTCTTTATTGTTTTGGCAAAGTAGAAATATTTTCATGTTTTTTTTTTTTTTTTTTGAGAAATGGGGGAAGGAAGAAGGGAGAAGAGAGGAAGAGATGGGAGGGAGGAACGGAGGGAAAATGCATGCATGCATACAAACATGCAACAGAGACCTCAGAAAGCCAGGGAAAGCTCCTGTCCTGTGGCAGAAAGAAGACTGGTTGAAAGTCCAACTGATTTGTTGTCTCGGGTGCCAAGTAAAAAGATGTTGTACATAAGTTGGGACTTAAGGCCTGTAGAAAATGTGGAAGATTTCCATCAGGCTTTGTAATTTTGTCCATGGGAGAGAAATTCAAAGAAATTCAAAACTAAACAAAGAAATTGTCGGTTCTTTCACATGACCAGTGTAGCTGTGAGAAGGCGGGGGAGGCCACGTGGGCATATTGTAACATCATCCACCTCAGTGCTTCTCGCAGAAAGTTAAATGCTAGCCATTTAAGGCAGTAGAGAACGTAGTCTTGAATCTGCTCCTGCAGACTAGGTGCAACACTTGGGCTATATTCCCTCCATACGCTCTGTGTCTTCTTAGCCTTCTGGCCACTTAGTCAATTTCTTGGTGCTATTCCTTGTCTACTTTACTAAGAACCACTGGGTGGAGCCTACTGCTTTCTCCTTCACAATATTGCCCAATTAACTTTTTTCAGTGATGTAGTCTGGAAAAACACATTTTGTTTTATTAGATAATTATAGCTGTTCCAAATCAGAGTGATTGTGGGAATTCATAATTAGAAAACACTAGTATATTCTAAAATAATTACCTTTTTATTGTAAGTGAGAGATGCCTCTGAAGTGTGCTAGAACCCCAACTTTATTAAGGTGGGCTCCAGTAATTTAGAATGTTAGCACTGCTTCTCAATAGCACTTTCTACAGAATTGCCTGAAGTTAAAGCGGCAAACAGGATTACAGGGAGTCATTTCGAGCACTGACCTCTGCACATATGCTTTTGATGGCCTGCCATCAATTGGGCCCTAACCTTCCTTCTTGTTCACCTGTCTCTCATGAGTTTATGGAATAATAATAAGCTTGTTGTGGTTAAATTACCTGTATGGCCTAATAATGTTTATTATCAGGCCTAGAATTATTATTACGGCGGTATTTTCCAACCTGCTAGCAATCAATCAAGACACAGACACCTGTTATGGTTTTAAAATAGCCCTAGTTAACCTGGGGCAGGGCAGATATTAATCCTCTAAACTACTTCCCATACTGGGGCAGGTATTCCATACTTGCCCCAATCCCATGCCACCTGCTTCTAATAATTTCTATCAAACCACCTCCCATCCATAATCCCATATATTTGCTAATGTTCTTCATCTGGGTCAAATCTCCATCCACACTGGCCACGTGCTTCTTGTCCACCTAACCCATGATGGCGAGACCTCCTTCTCCTTTCTCCTCCAGTCTCCCTTCTTCCTAAGATTGTCTCTGTCTCCCCAAGCCCGGGAACCGTAGCCATACCTATCCCATTTGCCCTGCCCAGGTGTGATGGTCTTTAATTGGTCAAATAGGTTAGGCTCTAGGCAAGATACTGGTGGGTCACAGAGATAGCAAGCAGTAATTAGCATCAAAATTCATTAGACTAACTTCCAACACAAGCTTTCATAATTTCTATTTGTAAGATGGCTCACATACTCCCAACTTTTCCTTAAATACGTTTCAGTGAATTTTTTTCAGTTTTTTTTTTTAATTAGTTAAGACTACCACAGTGTATATCTGAGCATGGTGTTAGAATTTGGGACACTCTATGGAATATGTCTTAAAAAATATTCTCAAGGACCAACAAGATGGCTCAGCAGCTAAAATGATTGCCATGCAAGCCTGGCCACCAGGGTTAAATGCCAGAGTACATATGAGGGTGGAAAGAGATAAACAGACTGTACATAGTTGTCCTTTGACCCCCCACAAATGCACTATGGCATGTATATCCACATATATGCAGTTATATGCAAATGTGCACACAATAATATGTGTTTAAAATCAACTCAAAATGGCAAAGTATATGCAAGTAACTACTAAGCACTTGAGAAGATACAACTCTCAGAAGATAAAACCCTCATACAATGTTACAAGGAATGTGAGGTGGTATAACTATTTTTCTTATGAATTTGTAACCACTGAGATGTAATAAGACTAAATTAATAAAATAAAATTAAAATATTTTAAAAAAGAATTTGTATCTTTAAATAAGCATACATTTTTGCCTTGAGTATACATGTGCCATATAACCCAGTCTTTTCACTTACAGATGTTTACCTAAGAAAAAGATGGTAAGTCCCATTAAAAAAAAACCTAAGGATGCAAAAGTCCACAGTAGCATGGTTTGTTGTATACAAGTGTTAGAAACTTTACCAAATGTCTATTAGCTGAAGAATGGGTGAATAGCTATTCATGTAACAAAATATTATTTGCTCATGCGAAGGATTGAAGCACTGTTATAAGAAAAATCTCAGAGCATCATGTGCAGCACAGAGAGATCCTCAGGATCCTGTAGTTCCAGGTGCTCTGATCTGTGATATACAGCAACGTTGGAAAATAAGGCTTGCACTAGAGTGCAGATGGACGGCATGTTGACATTGGAGCAGCAGCAGTGCTCCCTGCTGCTCCCTGCTGACTTGCATGTGTTTCTTTGCCAGCTTGTACTGACAGGTGCCATTCAAGTAGCAGACAAAGTTTCTTCAGGGAAGAGCTCAGTGCTTGTGCACTGCAGTGACGGATGGGACAGGACTGCTCAGCTGACATCCCTGGCCATGCTGATGCTAGACAGTTTCTACAGGAGTATTGAAGGCTTTGAGATATTGGTGCAGAAAGAGTGGATAAGTTTCGGACATAAATTTGCATCTGTAAGTAAACACTAAAGCTATCCTTTTAAATCAGTTGGGATTTTGAGAAACTGGTTTCTGTTCTGTATATTCAGTTCTTATGTGAACATCTGAGGAGTTACCAAGCAAGGTGGCACAGGCCTTTAGTGCCAGCATAGAGGCTAGTGTATCTCAATGTGTTCCAGGCCAGCCTGGTGCATATACAAAGATACCCAGAGCTACATAGATCTTGTCTCAAAAAAATCTGAGCAGTATAAATAAAAACCACTTTATTGTTTCAGAAATATGTAAGGCCTTGGGCTAATGGAAATCTTTTTGAGACTTTTTATCCATCTTCATTATTTCTAGTTAGACTCAAAAGTAATGTAATAAAGTCTGCAGAGAAATGTATAAATTGAGACTTGGGAGGTGAGACAGCAAGATTGCAGTTAGTTCCAGCCAAGGCTACTCAGTGAGTTCGAGGCCTAGGCTATAAAGCATGACTTGTCTCAGAAAATAAAGAAATGTTTAAATTAAAATTTCACAAAAAGAAAACTAAGATGACAGTTGTCTCTGGGATAATATTACAACTATCAGGAGAAAGCATACTTAACAGAATGGCAGGCTTTGACTTGAGGCTTTTTATTTTTTGACACACATTTTTAAAAATATCAAGAGCAACTCTAACTCTTGCAATTCAAATTCTTGGGTATTGTTCCTAGATGCCCTTTGAATAAGTGTCTTTTTAGAAGTTTTGTTTTTGTGGATTTTTTTTGTTTTGTCTTTTGTTGTTGTGTTTTCTTTTTGTGGTGTGTGTGTGTGTGTGTGTGTGTGTGTGTGTGTGTGTGTGTCTGTCTGTCTGTCTGTCTGTCTGTCTGTCTGTCTGTCTGTCTGTGTCCGGTGTATCCGGGGTGGAGGGAGGAGAGCTGTTGTCTGCATGTTTGCTTGTGCATCATGTTAATGCAATGCCTTTGGAAGCCAGAGAGATCATGGAATCTCCTAGGATTGGGGTTATAGCTAGTTGTTAGGCCTCTGTGGGAGCCATTTCCCCTTTACTCAGCTCCATGATGATTCACAGAGGATACATACATCATACTAATACAAATACTGTTTGGTCACCTTTTAGCCTTCATCCAAATTTCACAAATAATGTGAGTAACATTTTCAAGTAGAAGCAGTCACTATTTAGTAAGAACATGCTAAGGGTTTTGTTTGGGCTCTAGCAGAGGAAGGCATTTTAATCACAATAACTATACTTTGGGCATGATTTTTGAGACTTGAAACTTCCACACTGCTTCTTTCCTGAAAGATCTAGTGAAGCTAGAACATACCATGCAGGATAATCCAGTCCTCTCTATCTTTTGCTATCATGTAATAATCGGTTCAAGGTGCTTTGCTAGTTTTCATTGTTTTATCTGTATTTGCTTTGCTGTGTGTGTGTGTGTGTGTGTGTGTGTGTGTGTGTGTGTGTGTTAACATGTGCATAAATGCAAATGAGTGTGTGGTTATGTGTACATGTGTGTATACATATTTGTGGAGGCCAGAGGTCAGCCTCAGGTGTCACTCCTTCAGCTTTAGGGTCAATTCCCATTCTCCCCCTTCCCAGCTGTGTAGCAGTTTCTGTGTGTGTCTATCAACCTCTCTGTACAATTGGGCAAAAACCCCAACATAGCCCTTGTAGTAGTGTTCTGAGGGTGCCATGAGTCTGTGTCACTGCAGTTTCTTTTAGCAGTCAACAGGGGATTGATGTTGATATAAGGTACAGTGGGACATTTTGCTTAGGCTGGGTTGACTAGCCAGGGACCCTCCTGTCTCCAAGGCCTAGGTTCTGCTGCCAGCATACCAGGGTTGTTGGTTGGTTGTTGGTTTGCTTTGCCAGGAGGTCTGGGGGTTGAACTCAGGTCCTCATACTTGCATAGCTAGCGCTTTACTAACTAAATATGCTCTCTAGTCCCTCTCGCTGAGTTGACAATTGAGTTCAATCCTGGGGACTCACTTTCTAGGAGAAAGTCAACCCTTAAAAGCTGTCCTCTGACTTCCATGCACATACTGTAGCAGTCATGCACATGTGTAGACAAACATACACACATACATGTAAATTTTTAAATTGCCATTATCATGAAATATCTCTTGTTTCTCTGTATTTCCATGGCAATATACATAATTTACTGTCTGGGAAACTTGGCATTTAGAAGGCAGGTTGCTGAGTTGCATTTTAGCATTTTATAAGTTCTGTGCTTTCTCTGTTTTGTACCCATGAATTAAACAGTCTTCATCAATTCATTTCAGAGAATAGGTCATGGTGATAAAAACCATGCTGATGCTGACCGATCTCCCATTTTTCTTCAGTTTATTGACTGTGTTTGGCAGATGTCAAAACAGGTAAGAATGTATGGGATGGATATACATTTGATGTTTAAGTAGTGTGTTAATAACACCTGAGTTTGTCTATAAAATGATGCAGAGCAGAAATAAAGATGAAACAGACTTAGCCATCAGTGAATCATGATTGAATCCCAGCAATGAGGACATAAATTTACTACTACTATATATGTTTAGGATTCTTCCTAATAAAGTTTACAAAATTAAATTATCTGCTCTAGTGGACAGACAACAGGACTGACAATGCCCTGGCACCTGGAATTTTTGTGTAATCATGTCTGGTAACTCTTAGTACTTTAAAAAGTAAACTCTTGACCACTTTTCCCTTTTTATTCCTTGACTTGACACATGTGTCAGTCATATATGAAGTACAAAAAAACCCAACCAAAAAAAAAAAAAACCACCCTCTAAGATGTGTGCAAATGACAGCCTCTGCTGGCCTGCCCAGAATTCTATGGTGTTACTCTTGTCATCCATCTATGCATCCTTTTTTCACCGTGTGTATATGCATTTGTGTGTTTCTTTTCATTCTAAGTGAATAATACACCATAAATTCCTACTCTGATATTCACTAACATGGTCTGGTAGAACCATTCTTCCCATGCGTGCATTTTTTTTCCTTGAGAGAACAGACACGATTGTTCATGTCCTGTTTTCCTGTTTGTTTTTATCTAGTTTCCCACAGCTTTTGAGTTCAATGAACACTTTTTGATTACGATTTTGGATCATCTGTATAGCTGTCGATTTGGTACTTTCTTATTCAACTGTGAATTGGCTCGAGAAAGACAGGTGAGCAAAAACAGTAATGTGAATCTAAGAAGAATATAAGTGTTTATGAGGCACTGGTTTTGCCCTCAAGGACAATGAGTGGTTTTTAAAGTGTACATGTTCTTCCTTTTGAAGATTCATAAAAAGCTATGTAAAGGGAGTTTTACATTTGTTCTTTGAGATTTGAGAATTTAATTTTATATATATATATAATCACTTTACAGCCTGAACCCAGCCCCCTCCCTCCTCTCCTCCCAGTCCCACATTCACATCTTCTCCCCTCATTCCATCTTTCCGTCTTTTCAGAGAAGGGGAGGCCCCCAAGGGAGGGGTATGAACCCACCCAGGCACCTGGAGGGGTATGAACCCACCCAGGCACCTCAAGTCACAGCAGGACTAGTGCATCCTATCCCACTGAGGCCTGACAAGGCAGCCCAGCTAGGGGAAAGGGATCCAGTGGCCTATTGTTTGGCTGTGGGTTTTTGCATCTGTTTCCATCAGCTGCTGGATGAAGCCTCTCAGAAGACAGTTGTGCTAGGCTCCCATCTGCAAACATAGCAGAGTATCATTAATATTGTCAGGGCTGGCTCTCTCCCATGGGGTGGGTCTCAAGTTGGGCTAGTCATTGGTTTGCCATTCCCTCAATATCTGCTCCATCTTAATTCCTGCACTTCTCATAGGCAAGACAAATTTTTGGTCAAAGGCTTTATGGGTGGGTTGGTGTCATCCTTCCTTCACTAAAAGTCCCACTGGGCTAAAGGAGGTGGCCAATTCAGGCTCCTTCCCCTCCCCCCTAGCACTGCTAGGAGTCTCAGCTAGGGGTACCCCCATAGACCCCTAGGAGCCTCCCCTGTCCCAGAGATGCCCCTCTACCAATTTCTGTTCTCTCTCCAAGGCCTCACCCAACTCTGGCTACACCCATTCCCACCTCTGTTACCCTCCCCACCCTCTCTCATACCCAGTTCCTTCTCTCCATCTATTTCAGATGTGTAATACAGTATATTTTCATCATATTCTTTCCAGTCCCTCAGTTCCTCCCAGTTCTTCTCCCCTCCCTTACCCATATCTCGTGATATTCTTTCTATTGAAAGAAATAAAAGAAAAAAAGAAAAGGGCCACTAAAATCATGTGGCCTGCCTTGGAGTATGGTAACACTCTGTTGAATAAAACTGATTTTCCCTCTCCCAACAGCTATCATTTTTAAGTAGCTTCTTGGTTAGTGGCTCCCCTCTTCCTTTCTGGGATGTTGTCTGGCTTGAGGCTGTGCAGTTGCCCTTGGCTTCACAGACTCTCTGAGTTCATATGTGCATCTGTGTTCTTGTGTCTGGATCTTACTATTTCCCAGCAGTCAGCCAGCAATTCTGGCTCTTGCAGACTTCCCACTTCCTCTTCTGCATAGATCCCTGTGCCTGGAGGGGAGGGTTTGGGGACATCTTTATCAAATCCCTCCCCTCCAGGCTCAGGGATCTGTCCCATTTAGGACTGAGTACACCAAAGTCTCTCACTCTGTATACCTTGCCCATCTTGTGCATCTCTGTGTTAATTACCATCCACTGTAAAGGCTGAGTGAGGCTCTAATCTTGTAGGTACAGACACACAGCAGTATGCCGTTGGGCATCATTTTATTGCTGTGCTTATTTAGGAGAATAGTAGTAGATTTTCTCCTGGCCCAAAGCCTATGTAGTCTTAGGTTCTTGGCCTCATTAAAAATTTCTATTATGTGCCGGGTGCAGCACACTCAGGAGGCAGCGGCAGGCAGATCTCTGTGAGTTCGAGGCCAGCCTGATTTTCTGAGTGAGGCCAGAACAGCCAAGGATACGCAGAGAAACCCTGTCTGGAAAAAACAACAGCAAAATTAATTATGGATTCCATCTCATGGAGTGGTTCTTAAGTCCAATCAAAAATTAAAAGGGCATAAACCTATAAAAATAGAGAAAAGTAGAAAGACGCAGAAAAAATTTAGAAGGTGAAAAGTCAATAGATATGTGACAAATATTTTAGAATGAGAAAACCACATCTGAAAGCAGCAGCAGAGAAGCCAAGCACCAATTCACTCTGCAGTGCAGTCTGGCCAGCCAGGACTGAGCTCTACCTGTGTGGTACCCTGAGCAAAGAAAGAAGAGAGAGGAACAGGAAGGCCTGTTTAGTAAACTACCCATATCTCCTCCATCTCTTTATGGCAGAGGTTCCCTCTGAGGAGAGAGCAACAAGTCTGGCTCATTCCAAGTATTCTAGAACAAGTGCTTATTCTATATCTCGCTGAGAGATACAGTCTCATAAACTGTTAAGGGAATGGAAGACAGTGCATCTTAAAAAGGGAAATGCAGAATTAACTTTCAAATCAGATATTTCACTTCTAGGTTATATTTTTGAAAAAACTGGGAGTGGGGGAGAGCCAGGTGTGGTAGCCCAATTCTGTAACCCCAGCAGTTTAGAGGCTAATGCAGGAGGATCACAAGATGCAGAGTTCCAGGGCAGGCTGGTTGACATAGTCAAACCATGTCTTCAAACAAGCAAAATAAATACAAAAATGCAAGCACTTTAATGTATAGCCTAAAATTAAATTCAGTATGTATATAAGGCATATATGAAACATAATGAATGTTATGTTTTGACTGGATTCTATCCCTAAGATTATACGTATGCAAATAGTCCAAAATCAGAACAAAAATCCTAAAGCCAAAATACTTTTGGTCCCATGAATTTTGGGTATGAAATACTCATGCTAAATTTGCAAAGAAACAGGAATCAGGACAACTTGGGAGTCTTCAACAATATTACACAGATGACTTTTAAGGAAAGAGCTTCAAGCCAACTTTCTGCAGCTACCAAACTGACAAGTATCTATAAAAGGAAAACAGAGAACTCTCAGACACACATAGCATCAAGGATGATCTGCTTCATGGGCTGTGGACATAGCTCTGTTGGTATAGTGTTTACCTTGCAAGCAGAGGATCTAAGTTCAGTTCCCAGAATCCACATAAAACCCAAAACAAAGGGAAACACACATGTAATTTCAGCACTATGCACATGGAGACTGGATGATCCCTAGATCTAACTAGCCATTATAGCCCAATTGGTAAGCTCTAGGCCAATGAGAGACTGTCTTTAAAGAGATGGACAGCATTTCTTAGGGTGACACCTCCAGTTGGTAACAGCCTACACACACATATACATGCATATGTGCTCCTCCACACATAAACTCACATCTGAAAAAGTGACCTAATTCCTCCAATGCACTTTCCTTTGGAAGTGGCTGAAATATGCACTCCATGAAAAGAAAAAGTAAGACTGAAGAATTCCCAAAGTGCGAGCTCCAGCACAGGGTTCCTCAATGAGAACTGACCAGAGGCACAGGATGAAGCCCCTATGACAGGCATTGGGGTCATGTGTTGTGTTTAAGAATCTTTAGGGGCATGTGACACACTAAGGAGAGCTTGACAGTTAGTCAGTGCCAAGAAAAGTAAGCAGACAGTTGTGAAATCAAGAGAAAAATCAATGAATGCAGGAAAATGAAAGCAATCACAGGACAGAGACTGGAGAGTGCAGCTGCGAACAGCAGGTGCTTAGTCATCACAATCAGACTCCTAAAAGCTGAGCTAATCAGAGCTGTGCTATGGACTGGGATGTGTAGCAGAGAAAAAGTAGCATCTGTCTGTGGGGCGGGGATAGCAGAAAGGAAGTCATTGTGACCATGCCCGACATTAACACCTGCAACTGGATAGTTCTGTGGTAGCAATAAAGACATGCACTTGACTTGAAGGCTAAGAAGACAGGTACCAGATAAACCAATTAAAAAAACAAGTTGGCTCAGGCTTAATAGAAGACAGTATGAAGATCCCTCCCGAAATTAAAAACAGAACCAACCACACTATGCTCCAACAAGCCTGCTACTACTGGTTGTGTATCCAAAGGAAGTCAAAGCCAGGCTTGGTATGTCAGGCCTGTGATCCCAGCTACTATGGAGATTGAGGTGGGAGGACCATAAATTAAAAGACTTGGGTACAAAGCAAGATCAAGATCAAGGCTGGCCTGGTGACTTGGTGAGACCTTGTCCAATTAAAAAAAATAAGGGGGCAGGGAGATGGCCTAGTGAGTAGATAAAAGTGTTTGCCTCAAAAGCCTGGTGACCTGAGTTCAATCCTGTTTTAGAGTTATTCACCACGGTCAAAGCAAGCTGGGGAGGACAGGGTTTACTTGGCTTACGCTTCCACAGCTCTGTCCATCACTGAAGGAAGTCAGGACAGGAACTCACACAGGGCAGGAACCTGGAGGCAGGAGCTGATGTAGAGACCATGGAGGGTGCTACTTACTGGTTTGCTCCCCATGGCTTGCTCAGCCTGCCTTCTTACAGAACTCAGGACCAGCAGCCCCAGGGTAGCCCCACCTGCAATGGCATCAGTGGATGGTTCCCTACCATGATGGACCCCTCATGATCTCAGAAACAGTAGAATCTGCCTTATAAAGTTAATTTGTAGTTTTCTGATGCCAAAATTTTACTGGATTGTGCTTATTTTGCACATTTCTCATTTTATATTATATACTATACATAATTTTAAAACTCAAACAGTTTCACAGTTTGGGGAAAAAGCAACTTCTCATTCCCCCTCAGAAACTATGCTTTGACTTTTTCCAACTTGTTTGAGGTCTGATGAAAAATATAAGCCTGTGTATTTGAAGCTGTAATGATTTATCATTTCTATAAACAAACTAAACACATTACAGGAATTTCTGCTTGGTTACTAGTGCTGGCTTTGTTGTTCTTTTTGAACTCATTACTAAGAAGAGTCAAATTCTAACTTCGGTAATTTTATTTCTTATATTTTCTATTTCTGAGCTTTGGCTTTTCCATAGTTTATGGTGAAATTTTGCTAAAATGTATGTAATAAAAAACAACAAATTTGTAAATGTTTTATAAGAGCATGGATACTAGTTAAAAACTAAAAACTTGATGCATTTAGTTATCCAGATTTTTTTCAAATATCTGGATGTGGTTGTGATGCAAATTAAATATCTGGATGGTTGGTTACAATAACTATCCAAATACCTGTAGTCAAGTAGACCCAGGTTAAAACTTGACATTTATAACAAGAAAAATCAGAAACTCTGTGGGGTTTCCTAATTTTTCTTTGAGTGGAATGAAAAAGATGGTGTGGCCCATCTATTCATAAATGTTTTACCTACCCAAGAATTGCCTTTGTAAATCAGTGCACTGCATTCAATGGTGCACCACCCTGCATCTGTCTCCCAGGAGAAGTAGTGGTTCTCAGGTGTCAGATATCTGTGCAAATATCAATGAGTAGACACAAGTGGTCATCAATGCTTTTTCTTAGTTATTGTGGAAGTTAATGTAAATGTGTCATTGGAGCTGATCCCAAATTGTATTGCCAAGGCTGCAGGATAGTTTGTGGGTGTGTTTAACTTTCTGCTTTCTCTCTATATAGAAAATTACAGAAAGAACAGTTTCTGTATGGTCGCTAATTAACAGCAATAAAGACAAATTCAAAAACCCCTTCTATACAAAAGAAATCAATCGGGTTTTATATCCAGTTGCCAGTATGCGCCATTTGGAACTGTGGGTAAATTATTATATTCGATGGAATCCCAGAATCAAACAACAAGTAAGTGAAAAAACAACCTTGCTGGAATGCTATTTGCTATGCTGGAGGTTTGTTCACATTCTAAGGACAAACAAAATAAAGAAAAGCACTTGCTTTTAAACTAACCCTAATTTAAAATTGTTGTGAATTACTAACCCATGAATATTGAAATTAAACTTAACTTCTGCCCAAATGAATGCTATAATAATGTCAGCCATTTTAAAACTCTAGAAAGTTTCTAAATTCTCCTAGCAATGAGTTTCCTTCAATCGCTTGAAATGCTTACACATCATTAAAACTGTGTAGGGCTGGAGAGATGGCTCAGCTGTTAAAGGCTAGGCTCACAACCAAAAACTCTGTACATAATTCCCTGGCATGGTTCTGTGTTCTTACAGTTCTAGCACTTAGGAGCTGAAAGGCAAGAGAATCAAAACCAGCCTCTGCTACATAGTGAATTTGAGGCTAGCCTGGGCTACATGAGCTCCTGTCTCAAAAAAAAAAAGTTTTCTGCACTGACTAGACATACTTACCTGACCTTTCAAAGTAAGGAAGCATGTTCTACATGCTGGTTGAGATGTATGTATAAAGTGAGCTGGTGTCAGCATGCTTCTTACTGAATATCTCCATAGCTAAAATAAAGGTAGCCATATACCAACAGTAAATTAGCTAGCCAGTTATCAGTCAAAATGGAAGCAGATTTTTCCATTTCCATGGGCTTTCCATTTTCACAACTTCACCCCAAATAAGAAGAAAAAGCAACCTATTTGTAAGAAGTGCCTCTGCCCCTGGCTTTGTTCTGAGCCTTGCAGTGCTGTGCTGGCTCTTGGTAGAATTTTGCTCATTTCCCTGTGGTGTGGGGCATTGACTGCCTGCATAGCTATCCTTGTGCAAGCCTCAGCTGTAATTCCACCAGGAGTGGGCTGGGTGGCAAGGCAGGGAGCTTCACACTGGATGTCACTGGCTGCTCTACACATGCCCTGGCCATACACCATCCTGTGCACTTACTGCCGAATTTCCCATTTCTACCTGACACCCACACTTTGAAATCTGCTGCTCCAGTGAAAGGCGTTTGTAATGTGACAGGTGCCAGAGCTTGAGAACATTCGCCCACTTTGTTTGAAATGTCCTGAGTAGTAGTTCCAGCACTTAGAATATTGGGTAAAGAGTAAATGGGATCTTTTCTAACTGCCATTACAGAACACATATTTCTTTTTCAGTCAAAAACAAGATGGGCATGGTGGCTAACATCTGTCTTCTCAGCACACTGAAGGCAGAGGAAGGCAGAGTTCTGGGATCTTGATTCCAACTTAGTCTACGTAGTGAGTTTCAAGCCAGCCACTAGACAATGAGACTCTCAAAAAAATAATAAATAAGCAGAACACATGCACGCATGTACACACACACACACACACACACACACACACACACACACACACACACACAC
>OU015760.1:113013036-113048114 GCA_907169655.1 Acomys percivali
GTGTGTGTGTGTGTGTGTGTGTGTGTGTGTGTGTGTGTGTGTGTGTGTGTGTGTCTAGGATCGTTTTAGGTAGTCTGGGTTTTTGTTTTTCCATAGGAAGTTGAGAATTGAGCTTTCAAAGTCTGTAAAGAATTGTGTTAGTATTTTAATGGATATTGCATTGAATCTGTAGAGTGCTTTTGATAAGATGGCCATTTTTACTATGCTAATCCTACTGACCCGTGAGCATGGGACATTTTTCCATCTTCTGATATCTTCTTCAGTTTCCTTCTTTAGAGACTTGAAGTTCTTGTCCTACAGGTCTTTGACATGCTTGTTTGGAGTTACACCAAGATACTTTATATTATTTGTGGCTACTATGAAGAGTGTAGTTTCCCTAATTTCTTTCTCAGCCCAATTGTCATTTGTATACAGGAGGGCTACTGATTTTTTTAAATCTCTTATCCAGCCACTTTGTTGAAGGTGTTTATCAGGAGTTCTCTGGTGGAATTTTGGGGGTCACTTATATATACTATCATATCATCTGTGAATAGCAGTACTTTGATTTCTTCCTTTCCAACTTGTATCCCCTTGATCTCCTTTAGTTGTCTTATTGCTCTAGCTAGAACCTCAAATACTATATTGAAGAGATGTGGAGAGAGTGGGCAGCCTTGTCTTATCTCCGATGTCAATGAAATTTATTTGAGTTTCTCTCCATTTAATTTGAGTTTTCCTTCTAGCATCTTCTGTAGGGTTGGATTTGTGCATAGATGTTGTTTAAACTTGATTTTGTCATGGAATATCTTGTTTTTTCTATGTATGGTAATTGAAATTTTTGCTGGGTATAGTAGTCTTGCTTGACATCTGTGATCTCTTAGCGTCTGCATGACATCCATTCAGGCACTTTTAGTTTTCATAGGCTCTGCTGAGAAATCAGGTGCAATTCTGATAGGTTTGCCTTTTTCTCTTGCAGCTTTTAATATTCTTTCTTTGTTCTATGCATTTAGTGTTTTGATGATTATGTGGCAAGAGGAATTTCTTTTCTAGTCCAATCTATTTGGAGTTCTGTAAGCTTCTTGTATGTTTATAGGCATCTCTTTCTTTAGGTTGGGGAAGCTTTCTTCTATGATTTTGAATATTTTATGGGCCCTGGGGCTTGAAGTCTTGCCTTCTTCTATTCCTGTTGCCTTAGGTTTGGTCTTTTCATAGTGTCACAGATTCTTGTATGTTTTGTAGCAGAAACTTTTTAGTTTTAACACTTTCTTTGATTTATTATTTCAACCATATCTTCTACACTGGAGTTTCTCTCTTCCATCTCTTGTATTCTGTTGGTGTTGCTTGTGTCTGCAGTTACTGTTCTCTTCCCTAGGTTTTCCAACTCCAGAATTGTCTCAGATTGTGTTTTTTTTTGTTGCCTCTAATTCCATTTTTAGGTCTTGAATATTTTTATTCATTTCTTTCCTTCCATTTGATTGTATTTTCCTGAGATTCTTTATAGGACTTATTCAATTTCTCCTTCTATTTGAATGTATTTTCCTATATTTCTTTAAGAGATTTATTTTCCTTCTTCAAGTCTTCTATCATTTTCATCACCTCAGATTTAAAACCTTCTAGTGCTTTGGGTGTGATAGTATGTCCAGGGCTTACTGTGGTTGGACTGCTTCTTTCTGATGGTGTCATATAGCTGAGTTTTGTTGCTTGTGTTCTTACATTGGCTTCTAGCCATTTGGTTGTCTCTGGTGTTAGCAGGCCTGATAGTCCCTCTGATGGGGCCACTGTCTATGTCTCAGGTATTCCGGGCAGGTCTGGAACAGGCAAAGAGAGCTCCAAGCCAAAGGCTGCTTGCTAGGGCTCCCCACAGGACTTCTGGGGATGGTGGACAATGGGGGTTATGGCCTATACCCGACTCACTTCTTCTGGGATTGCTGTCTGTGTCCCAGTTCGGCCAGGCTGGTGAGGAGCAGTCGGAGAGAACTCCCAGCTGAAAGCTGCTCAGGTGCCCACAGGCCTCCTCAAGATGACAATGTGGGCCTGCACCCGCCTTACCTCTGCTGAGTTTGCTGTCCATGTCTCAGATCACAGTACATTTGTAAATGTACTCCTGGGGCTACCCTTACTTCCTCTGTCCTCAAAATGGCAGCCAAAGCAGTCCTTTATAAAGTAGATATCTGACTACAACACTTCTCCATACTGGCTAGGGAGGTGCTCACCTCACCCAGACTCAAGGAGCGAGTCTTTCCAGTGGTTTCTGTCCCAGTTCTCTTCTCCCTGTCTCAAATAATTACCCTCTGCTCTTCATTTATCCCTCTTAAGCCTTTCTCTTAAACTCGCTTTCTTCTTTAGTGTCCCTTATTCTATAAACCCAAAGTAGACTCCCAGTGACACCCCACCTACCCACCACTCTCCTATCTTGTTCTGCTCTCTAGTATCATCATCTAGCAGGCTAAGGGCCAGGAATTGTTGTTCATTGTTGGTCTGTCACCTGCTGCTAGAAGATACACAGGATGAACTCAAGGCCTGGGAATTGTTTTGTTGGTCTGTCGCCCCCTGCTGGAAGATACACATCAGGAACTCAGGCTTTCATGATAACTGAACACCTAGAGCAGTACCTGGCCCCTATTTGACCACAGAGAAAACTAGGCAGAGGCTATTAGTGAGGAGCAGTGAGTAAGTGTTCGTTGCTGCACCAGGCGTTCTTGCCCTAACACCCCATACACTTTTCTGAAAACAGTACCGAGATGAACAGGGGAAAGAGAGCACTTTGGTAAATCTGTGGACCTTGAACAATCTATGTGCTCTTGAAAGTAGCAGTCCCCATAGGAATATGGACATGGATACATTTGCTGTTATATTCAGCTAATTCATTCTTTGGATGGCACCCACTCTCTTCCCAAAGGAAATATATCCCCAGACACTATGACTGTGACTGTATTAATTTTCCTGTTGCTGTGACAAAAATCCCTGACATAAACAACATAAAGAAGAAGGTATTTACTTTTGCCCACAGGTTGAGACTACAAACCATCATAGCAGGCCAGGCAAGGTGGCAGGAGCTTAAGGCAGCCAGATGATCACATGCAGCCCACAGTCAGGAAGGAGAGGGATGAATGCTGAGGCCAAGCTCTTTCTCTTTCTTATTCAGTCTGGTGTCCCCCCCCCCCCACCTCATGGCTGCTTGTTCAGAGTGAGTCCTCCCTCCCCAGTTAAACCTCTAGAATCTCCCAGAGGTATACCATGTGTCTTCTAGGTGATTACAAATCCAGGCAATGTGACATGAAGATGAACTGTTGCAGTTTGGAAAATAGTTGCAGTTGTAATTTAGATTGGCCCTAAATTCACTGATAAACATTCTCCTAAACAGGAGAAGATTTGCAACACAGGTCACAAAGATAGGGGGAAAGGCCATGCAAAGATAGATATAGAGACCAGCATACTATTTTAATGGTCCAAGAAGTTAGCTGGAGTCATCAGAAACAGGATTAGAGCAAGGAAGGATTCTCTTCTAGTTGCTCCAGAGAATATGTGGCCCTGGTGACACTTAATGCTTTCATCTTTCTGTTTTAAGCTACCAAATGCTGTGTTCACTTGTTATGGTGACCACAAAAAGTAAGACATAGTCTTAGACCTCAAGGTTCAGGCTTGCTGTTCTATAATCCTTGTCATACCATGTGTCTGGTGGTAGCACAGACCGTTCTCCTCATCCTTCACAGAAGTGCTCTTTGTCACAGCTTTGTTGGCACTCATAGCTTAGACAGATAGTTTAACAAGGACTAATGCAGGACAGCCCTGGGGGCCACTATATGTGCTAAAGGAGAGCACTTTTTATAAGCTTTAGCATTTACATCTTACTGTTTCATAAGTTGCTCTAGCTTTCTGGAAAGCCATCTCTCATGGCTTTGGAACATGAATCTCCCATACTGCTCTTCTCTTGTACATCTTGACCTGGGTGATGATTACCTAAGTATATACTTATGTAGAGACTCATTGAGGTGAGCATTTTAAGATGTGCACACACTTTATCTCAGAATAAATGTTTATAGAAATGAACATGCTGGGAAGGATACCATTGGGCCTTATAAACATCAATCCCCTTTTGACTGCTAGAAGAAATTGCAGTGACACAGACTCATGGCACCCTCAAAACACTATTGCAAGAGCCATGCAGTGGTTTTGCCTATTTGTACAGAGAGTTTGATAGAGACACACAGAAACTGCTGCATGGCTTGGAAGGAGGAGAGTGGGAATTGACCCCCAGCCCCGGGACTGTAAGCGCTGCTGCACTCAGAGTGTGTTCATTTGGGCAGTAAGGTCATGTGGTCTTGCAAAGCAGTGCAAGCACAGTCTACTGTGATATACCACAGTCTAGCCTTCAAGTTGGTACAAAGTCTTAATTTATCTGGTAACAATGTGAAGAAGCAGGAAATGTCAGGCATCACTGGCATGACCTCTACTCTTCAGAGATGCTCCATCAGATATGTGCATGGTATGTGTGAAGGAGGTCACTCATAGGCCATTGCATAGACCACTGAGGAGAACTCAGCAGTGACAAAATTTAGAAAGAACAACAGTGAGCCAAATACCAATCACTAAATTTAAAAATGCTATCAGTTACATCAATTTTAACAAAATATAAAGTAATGCACACTGTGTTGTTAATCTGGTACTCACCTCTAGGAAGTGTCACAAGTGTGCAGTGAAAGGTAACCCTCACAGCAACTTGTGAAGAATTGTCTGTCCTTCAGAATGAAGGAGTCCATCCAGTGTTCTGGGTACAGGCAGCATGGAAATGCAAAGCTGTTTCTAGGCTGAATAATGCTTAGAGATGACGATGTGCGTGTGAGAAGTATGTACACTCCTTGTTTCCCAGTGGAGAATGACTGGCTTTGTGTTTTGCAACTGTGCCTGTTTTCCCTGTATCCATGGTGCAGTGTATAAGGAAAGTATGCATGTGTCAGTGCTTAGGAAGAGGCTGACTCTGAAGGCAGTGAGCAGGTGGCATAAAATATAATTTGTCTCTATGATTCTTTGTAGCAGCCCAACCCAGTGGAGCAGCGTTACATGGAGCTCTTGGCCTTGCGTGATGATTATATAAAGAGGCTTGAGGAATTACAGCTCGCCAACTCCGCCAAGCTTTCTGACCCTCCCAATTCACCTTCCAGTCCTTCGCAGATGATGCCTCATGTGCAAACTCACTTCTGAGAGAATGTCTAAATAAGTGAAATAGTTGACTCTCATTTTGGGCACGTGTACAAAGTAAATGTAAAGTATCTCCCCCCATCTAGAAGCTGAACTAACATCTTAGACTCCTGAATATGTGCCTTCTATAATATCATATTACAAGAAATCTACTGTGTCTGTGTAGCAATCAGAAGAAAGGAGTCCAGAGGGGGTTCTGGAAAATCCTCACACTTTTCTACAAAGCACTTTTGTGAAGATAAAAGTTAAATTTAATTTACCTCTATATAAATGCTACATATACAGTATGTATTTTGTGGGCTTAATTGAAACATTATTTTAGATCCGGGGGGAAATGGTTTGTAAAATGGATTTTCCTCCAGCTGCTTACAACAGTTGCTTTGGATTATCTAAAATGAATCCAAATGTGAAAGATGGGTATTACTGCCAAAGCCAAATTGCACTCCGTTTCCTCGGCAGATTCCAAGAGCAAGGTGTTTAAGTAATTGCCAATTTTTATACCACCAGAAGTGGTAATGTAAGAAAAATGGTGAGCATTTCATCGTTTTTGAAATTTTGAAGATAAAAGGTTTTCCCATCGTTTTTTCAGGAGAAGCATATTTTTCTATTTAAAAACTGATGTCATTTGATTTTTCTCCTCAACATTGTCAGCCTTGCTTTCTAAATTATCCCATGAGCTTGTCTAACCCTGAGTCATCCCCATTTATAGCACTGTGTGAGGATGTTGGCTGCCTCCTGCTGCTTAGGTGAATATTTCCGCAAACACTCCTCTAGTCAGTGCAGCTTATCTGCCAAAGTGTAGGTTCAATGTCTTAGGTGGATGACCTATGGCTAGAGCATCTTTCTTTAAAATAATGCCCCAGATGTATATCTTTTTAGTGTATTCTTGAAAGTATTCTGTTTAAATGGTATTGGATTCCCCTCCCCTACATACGTGCGTTAAAAGCTGGTTCTGCACATTATTACTTGAAGTACTGGGCAATTTTGCTTTTTCGCTTTTTTTTTTTTTCATTTTGTTTTGCAGTATGAAGTGAGATTTTAAATGCACAGTTCTATTTGATATCTTAACTAAATCATTTAGTAAATATATTTGTAAAAGTTAAAGCTAAAGTTAAAGCAATTAATGTTTTACAGTGATTTGTAAAGGATTATTTATAGCTAATATGGTTTTGTTTTCAGTGAATTAAGAGAGATTAAATTTATCTTTGTAAATTATTTTATGTCATAGTTTAATGACCTACCAAATAAGATATCTTGAACATAGTATAATGTATGGATTTTTAAGTATAAAAATTATTAGATATTCTTTTGCCTTTTGTAAACGCTGTAAATATTTCATAAATTAAAAAAAGTATCACTCCATAAAAAGAAAAAAAGCTAATACTAATAATTCAAAGGACTTTATGAAATTTCATGAAAATATTTTCATGGCAATAAATATTAGAGACCTGCTGTAATAAATATATTAACTAAAACCTAACAGTATTTCCACGGATATAACTGTGTCTGTTTAAGATGTACATGGTGCCTGTCTTATTATTTGCTTACTTGCTTTTTCTGGATCTACTTTTCATGTTTTTTTTAAATCATAGTAGCAACATATGTTTTCTTTTTGTTGTTGTTGTTATTGTTGTTTGATGTGAAGTATCATATAGCTCAAGTTGGCCTTCAGCTTACTCTGTCACCAAGCTGGCTTTAAACTCCTGACCCAACTGACTCTATCTCATAGTCATACACTGCCAGAACCAACTTATATCTCTGACTGATAAATGACCAAATTAATGGACTATTAATAGACAAATTTGGAGACCTTTAAGAAACTCTACACTGATACCAGTTCACCTCATACATACATAGACCTGGAACAGAGGATAGAAACATCTCACCTTGCCAGTGTAACTAAAAGCTACTCAGGCTGTCCTCTGTATAGTTAAGGATGACTCCTGCCTCTACTTCTAAACCACTAGGCTATGCTACTACACCTACACCCACTTTTTTGTTTAGTTTGGTTTTGGTTTTGGTTTTTGTTCTTGTGCAATGGTAGAGGCCGTCTTTAAGGACTCTACTAAATAAGCCACCTCCCCCATTTAAGCCATGTCTCCTTCCAGCAAAGAACTTGCTGATGACATATGGATGATGCATAATCATTCATGGCAGTTAAAGAAAACTGGCTATGAAAACAAACTCCTATAGCTTAAAATCAGTTTACATTTATACCATATTAAAAAAAATTAAAGAAATAAACTTGTACAGCCACCCAGAAGTGTGATGTATAGCATAACAAATTATAGTTGTTAATTATTTGAGAGTTGGTCTTAGAGTAGACTTAGAAGTCTTGTCAAAAGCAGAATAACTGTGAAAGTTCCTTGGATAGGACAATCATCTCATTAGGAACCTGTCAGGAACCTACTGTGCGCCTTAGATGTATAGTATAGAAAAAATTTCTCAAAGATTCTGTTTTTAAAAAGGAACTCAACCATACCATTCATCAGAAATGAAACCTCAGTAAAATGTTCTGTCACATCCCTGTTTTGTTCCAGGAATTGACCCTAGGACCTGATAATTCCTTTGCCACTGAGCCACAGCCCTACCTTTTATATATTTTGTCTTGAAATAAGGGTTTACTCTTGCTGAGGTAAATTTGGGACTTGTAATCCTTAAGTCTCTGTCTTGTAAATAGCTGAAATATCGACTCCCCCCCCCCAGGCCTTGTTGTATCACAAGCTTTTAAAAGTGTGCCAATGTGCCAATCTCTGTTCAAACTATTGCACTAACTAAGGACAATACAATAGTAAACATCGAATCCCTATTCTGAGCTACCCAATGGACAGGACATTCTCCACAGTTATGTGGAGAGCAGGGACTGACTCTGACATGAACTCTGGTGCCCCATGCTTGACCACCTCCCCTTGGTGGGGAGGCCTGATGGCATTCAAAGAAAGAATAAGCAGGCTACCAAGAATGAGACTTGATAGCCTGTGACCATATAGTGAGGGAGGAGGTCCCCCTCGGTCATAGACCTAGGGGAGAGGAATAGGGTGAAAGCAGGAGGGAGGGAGGAACAGGAGGATAAAAGTGATGAGATAACAATTTAGTTGTAATCTGAATAAATTAATTAAATTAAAAAAGTGTATCAATCAAAAGCACTGACCAGTGGGAGTTCTGGTATAATACTTTGAAAAACAGATACCATTACCTGGTAAGTCAAGTGGTACCCTTTGACATAGTATTTGTACTTTTGAGGAATGAGCAAAATGTATACTCTGTTCAGAGAAGCATTATTTTTTTATAGTCAGGAATAAGCTAGAAATAAGTAACCACCTATGGTGGTCCAGATAAGTTGTGACACACTCTTAACAACTGAACACTAAGATAAAATCACCATATGATAGTGGCTGCACATCACACAGATGAATCCATAAGCATGGTAACAGAAAGATGCCGGCCACCAAGACTGTAATATTTCAATCATGTAAGCTCAAGTCATTCTTATTTAGAGATATATGGATGGAAAAACAGAAGCAACTCATCACAAAACAAAGGAACAGAGTCTAAGTTTCTAGTATATGAAATATACAGTGTATGTAGGACTCAAAGAAGATTGGCATGCCTGGATTGCAATATACCTACACCTTTTAGAAAATGACAAAGAAGTAGGTAGGGGCCATGTGTGAAAGGTGCCTTGGAGGACAATAGGCTGAGCATGCAAAGGCCACTTTGAGGCTACTATGTTTGACCCTATGGGGACTGAAGCTGATGTAGAGATAAGTGGAGGTACAGATTTCTAAGGAGTCCATGGACTGTGTGCGGAAAGATGAAATGAAAAGAGGAACAGTGGAGCTTCAGCTCTCAGAGCTTTTCTACATTTTCAGAGTAGAGGCACGCAATCTAGACTGAGGTTTCTGCTTTTTGCTTCCTTTTTGGACATAAGGCATGTCAAGTGGTGAATCAAGTCACAGTAGTTCTGAGATGATTTTGAGACATGCTGTATTTGACGAAGTGTCTGATGCCATGCTAAACTAAAGCCTGGGGTTTACAAAAGAAGAGAAACACATGGGGACAAAAGCCAGAGAGATAGATAGCATTGTCCATGTAATTGGAAAAAAGTGGGGAGCCACAAAATTTGAAGAAGCAGATTGAGGAAGACAGAGATGGAGAAAGAACAGAAGAAGAGAATCTTCATGTGTGGCAGTTAAGGGAAGAGCTCCTTTCAAGGACAAGTGATCTAGTAAATCCTGATGAAAAACTGTTCAGGTTGATTCTCAGGTATCCCTCACAGACATAACTGAAAGCAGTTTCATTGGGGTAGAAGCCAAACTAGTCAGTTAAAAGGCCAGGTGCAGTGGCTTGCAGGCCTGTGATCCCAGCACTGGGGAGTCAGAGGCAAGTGGATCTACAGAGTAAACCAGCAGCCTGGTCTACAGAGTGAGTTCCAGGACAGCCAGGGTTACACAGAGCAACCCTGTGTCAGAAAGAAGGAGGAGGCAGCTAGCTCAAGCAACTAAGAAGAACAAGGCTGAGGGACATTAACATGGGAAAAAATCATTGCTTTCGCATTATTGTGTCACTAAAACTGGAAGAAACTGAGATAGCCCACAATCTGGACTCCTGCAAGAGCTGTGGGACTGAGGACTAAGAAACTGAGAATTAACACATCTTCCTATTGTCATTCAATAAGCTTCTCCTTCCATGAATTTTTTCCCTTGTAACTGGCCCCTCTACTTAATCACACATATCTCCCGCTTTCTATTTAAACCCTACCCTCTTGTCATGGGTTGCTAGATTCCTTTGTCCCTTTTCCCAGTGTGACCACTTTAAACATCTCCTTTTTCTGCTTTTCACTATTAATTTGCCTCTTTTGTTGGGGGTGGATAGCTGAAACTGACTTGTTGGGATGTAGGCTGAGGCCAATAAGTCTGGTAACAGCCTTTCTCATCTTAAGTACTCTGCTCTATGAGCCATTAATACCTTCTACTCCCTCTGTCTTGGTATATGTCATACTCAGCGGAAATTGTATGCTGCATGTCTGTCTTCCTCATTGTGTGAGAGGTCAGATACTCATTCCCGCTGCTTCTTGGCTGTAGTGCACAGCAGGGTTTCTGACATACTGTTGGCACCCAGTGTCTTTTCATTTCAATGCCTGGATGGGTGAGAGGATGACCAGTGAAGTGCAGGTAAGTGTTGGCTGCTTTTTCTAGAGAGTTATCTATAAAGAAAGGGGAAAGAATGGATAATTTCTGAGAAAGTAGACAAGGAAAATGGGCTTTAGGGAGGAAAAGAAGGCAGGGGAGAACCCAGTCACCTATAGGAAAAAGTGCTATTGCATAATAACACAAGGCTCCAGAGTGAAGCTGAGCCACAGAGCATGGACCAAGAACTGTAACCAAAGTAGCAGAGCTTGTGCCATCACCACAGAGGCTAGTGGACAGGGACCCGAATGGAGTTTTAAAATTATTTTTCCTTTATTGAAAACAGATTTTTTTCATATATATCCTGATTGCAATTTACATTCCCCCCTCTCCCCACATCCCAGTATTTCTTTCCCTCCCCTCTTACCCAGATCCATTCCCCTTTTTTCTCTTTCGAAAACAAACATATTTCTAAGGGATCGTAATAAAATAGTAAGATAAAACAAAAACACATCAATGTAAGACAAAATAAACAAACAGAAGGAAAAGAGCCCAAGAAAAGCCACAAAACAAGATGTAGACACAGAGATCCACTTGTTCACATGCTCAGGAATCCCATAGAAACATAACCTCAGAAGCCATATATATGCATATATATACAAAGGACCTATAGGGTAAAAATAAAAAGTAAAGAAACAAAGAAAGAGAGAAAGAAAGAAAAAGAAAAAGCCTTCACATGGCATTATGAGAAAAGCAACCTCCAAATATGGTGCTGAATTCACTTTGTTGGCCATCTACTGGTGGGCATGCAGTGTACACTTGAGGTTTGTTTCCCCAATGAGACAATGTTGGCTAACACTAACTTTTCATTCGCAAGTGGTTATCAGACATAGCTTCTGGGTTAAGGAGTTTCCACTTCTCCTTTCAGCTCCAGGACCCCATCTGGTGTACAGACCTTTAGGCCTTGTGCATGCTGCCTCAGTCTCTGTGAATAGGCATGTCAGTCTTGTTGTGTTTAGAAGACCTTGTTTCCTTGGTGTCTTCTATCCCCTCCGGCTCTTTTTTTCCCTTTTTATTCTTCTATCATATGTTACATCCTAACTAGTTCCCCTCCCTCTCCTCATCCTAGACTCCTCCCCATATCCTTCCCCCTGCCCCCTACTTCCCCTCAGAAAAGAGCAGGCCTCCGAGGGACATTAAGCAAGGGCAGTATAACAAGCTACAATAAGACCAGGAACATACCATCACATCAAGGCTAGACAAGGCAACTCAGTAGTGGACAAAGGTTCCCACAAGTAGACAAAAGAGTCAAAGACAACTTCCACTTCTACTGCCAGGAGTCCCACAAGTAGCTGAGGCCAAGCTACTCAGCCATAGCATATATGTAGGGTACCTAGGTCAGACCTACAGGATCCCTGAGCTCCCATGAATCCTGGTCAGTTGATTCTGTGGGCCCTGTCTTTGTGGTGTCCCTGACCCCTCTGGTTGCTCTGATCCTTCCACCCCTCCTCCACAAGACTCCCCGAGCTCCACTGATTGTTTGGCTGTGGGACTCTGTATCTGCTCCCATCTGTTGCTGGATGGAGTCATTCTGGTCTCTGATGACAATTCTGTTAGATTCCAATCCCAGAACACTCTTCAGGTAGGGCAAACTGTAGGTCAAAGGTTTGATGATTGGGCTGGTATCCTAGTCCCTCCACTTGAGACCTTACCTGGTTACATATTATGGTCAGTTCAGACTCCCATGTTCCCCATTACTAAGAGTCTTTAATAGGGTTTACTCTCATAGACTTCATTGAGTTTTCATTGCAGTAGGTTTTCACCTCACTCCCAAAATGCCTCCCAATTCCAGGCATTTCTCCCAGTATTTTCTCCTTTGCTCTCCCCCGACCTGATCCCTTCTGTTCCCACCACCATCCACCACTTAGTAAACCTGTGGAATCTATTTCCCCTTTCTAGGAAGATCCTTGTATCACCCCTTAAGCCTTCTTTGTTCCTTAGCCTCTCTGGGTCTGTGGACTGCAGCATGATTGTCTCTTACTTTATAGCTAATATCCACTTCAGGCGGTAAAATTTAAACCCCTACCCTGATCTAGCCCATGGACAGGACAGTCTCCACACTTGAGTGGAGAGAGGGATTTGACTTTCTCAAGTACTCTGGTGCCTCACATTTGACTATGTCCCCTGGAGGGGGAGACCTAGTGGCACTCAGAGGAAGGACAGCAGGTCACTGAGAAGAGACTTGATACCCTATGAGCATATACAGAGGGAGGTAATCCCTCTGAGGAACAGTCATAGGGGAGGGGAATAAGGGGAAAATGGGAGGGAGGGGAGAATGGGAGGATACAAGGGATGGGATAACCATAGAGATGTAACAAGAATAAATTAATTAAAAATAAAAAAATAAAAATAAAAATAAAAAATAAGTTAGTACATACCATGTTTGTCTTTCTTGGTCTGGGTTACCTCACTCAGGATAATTTTTTTCTAGTTCCACCAATTTGCCTGCAAATTTTAGAATGTCATTATTTTTGACAGCTGGGTAATACTCCATTATGTAAATGTACCACATTTCTTTATCTATTTTTCCATATATGAACATCTAGGTTGTTTCTAATTTCTGTCTATTATGAATAAAACTGCTATAAACATAGTTGAGCAGGCATCATTGTTATATGTCAGAGCATCTTTTGGGTATATGCCCAGGAGTGGTATAGCTGGGTGTTGAGGTAGATGGATTCCCAATTGCCTGAGAAACCTCCATATTGACTTCCAAAGTGGCTGTACAAGTTTACACTCCCGCCAGCAATGAAGGAGTGTTCCCCTTGCTCCATATCCTCGCCAGCATGTGCTGTCACTTGAGATTTTAATCTTAGCCATTCTGTGAGGTGTAAGATGGAATCTTGAAGTAATTTTGATTTGTGTTTCCCTGATGACTAAGGATTGAAAGAACAATACTCAACTTAATATAGAAAAATTAAAAAACCATAGAATAGCCAAAACAGTCTTATACAATAAAAGAACTTCTGGAGATATCACCATCCCTGATCTCAAGCTGTACTACAGAGCTATAGTAATAAAAAACTATATGGTATTTGTATAAAAACAGACAGGTTGATCAACGGAATCAAGTTGAAGACCTGAATGTAAATATACATACCTATGGACACTTCATTTTTTATAAGGAAGCCAGAAATACACAATAGAAAAAGAAAGCATCTTTAACACACGATGCTGGTCCAACTGATTGTCTGCATGTAAAAAATGCAAATATAACCATATTTATCACCCTGCACAAAACTCAAATCCAAGTAGATCAAAGACCTCAACATAAAATCAGATACACTGAATCTAAGAGAAGATAAAGTGGTCCTAATAGTCTTGAACTCGTTGACACAGAGGACAACTGCCTGAACAGAACACCAGTAGTCCAGGCTCTAAGATCAACAATTAATAAATGGGACCTCATGAAACTGGAAAGCTTCTGTAGGGCAAAGGACACTGCCAACAGGACAATATGGCAGCCTATAGACTGGGAAAATATATTCACTAACCAACCCTACATCCAACAGAGGACTAATATCCAAAATATATAAAGAACTCAAGAAAGTATACATCAACAAACCAAATAATCCCATTTAAAATGGGGTATAGAGCTAAACAGAATTCTAAACAGAAGAATCTCAAAAGATTGAGAAGCACTTATAGATATGTTCAACACCCTCTGCCTCTTATACTCTTTTTGCTTCCTCTTCCTCAGGGTTCCCTAAGCCCTGAGGGGGAGAGATTTGATGGAGGCACTCCATTTAGGGCTATGTGTTTAAAGATCTCTCACTCTCTGTATACTGTCTGCTATAGGAAGAAGCTTTTCTGATGATGGCTGAGCAAGGCACTGATCTATAAATATAACAGAATGTCATTATGAGTCATATTATTGCTACATATTTGTTGTTTTTAGAAAGTACTGTTTTTTATTAACCTAGGTCCCTGGGCTATCTAGTCTCAGGTTCTTACTTAGTCAGGCAAGC
The DNA here is from genome assembly GCA_907169655.1 of Acomys percivali. Lineage (NCBI taxonomy): Eukaryota > Metazoa > Chordata > Mammalia > Rodentia > Muridae > Acomys > Acomys percivali. The sequence continues at coordinate 113,027,369 of OU015760.1, forward strand.
AGTGTTGGGTGTAGGTTCCATCTTGTGGAGTGGGCCTTAAGTCAAATGAGATATTGGTTGGTTATCCCCACCATTATCCTAGCATATCTTTGCCTGCAGGACACCATTGTAGACAGGAAGGTTTGTGGCTGGATTGGTGTTTACATTTTTCACTTGGTAGCATGCACAGTAACTTCTTATACCAAGAATACCAGCTTGTAGGGGTGAAGGCTTTAGGTAGGCACCAGCTTGACTTCTCTGTTTCCAGTAGATTGTGAAGGTGCTGTACTCAGCCATTGGGCTCTCCTGTCAGTTTGTGTAGAGCAACCTACAGTTTTGGCACCAGATTTGGTTGTGTAGGTATTCTCATGGGACCCCTTTCTCCAATAACTCAGTTATATGTAACCCATTCCTGGTACTGAAAGTCTCATTTGGTGACAAGAGAGGTCCAGTTGGCAATTCCATTTATACTGCCTCCATATTTGCATTTATTTTAGGAAATTTCTACTGTATTAGGTTTCCATGCTTCCCATCAAATGGCCCTTAGTTTTACCTGTCTCTTCACATATTCTGTCCCTCTTTCCTCTCTGCTGTTTCCCCCAACTTGATCCTCCCATTTCATTCCAGCACCCCCTCTTGTCCACCCATAATTATTCTATTTCCCTTTCCTAAGGAGATCCATCCATTCTTCACTGCTCCCTTAGTTGCACTAGAGAGCTGGTAATCTGAAAAGGCAGCAGATTCCTATCCTTTCAAGTGGCCTCACCTCTCTCATCTTCAGCTAGCAGATTATAATATGGAGAAGGGGCATGGGCAAGAGTAGTCAGTCATTGTGGATCTCAGCCTTGCACCTCTCAGTTCTGAGATGTGATGTCCTCTTGCAAACGTCTCTCATTGCATGTATGTTTGGGCTTTGACCTTTAAAGTGTTGAGTCAACTTAATTTCTGCCATTGTCAACCTTCTACTCCTCCAGGGGCAACTGGGCTGGGTGAGGGGATTAATTCAGAACTAACAATGTGTATATGTTGACTCATTTACATTATGGAGCACAAGTATCTTTATGATACAAAATATCAATGTTCTTCTATCCACCATCAGAACCATGGATATTGGTCACTTAGAAAAGAGGGACAGGTGAAGAAATATTTGTGTTAGTCAAAGTGGCTCCTCCAAGATGTCACTATATGTCTTAGTTTGAGTTTTATTGCTGTGAAGAGACATCATGACCACAGAAACTCTTATAAAGAAAAAACATTTAATTGGGGCTGGCTTACTGTTTCAGAAATTTAATCCATGCTCATCATGGCAGAAAGCTTGGCAGTATGCAGGCAGACATGGTGCTGGAGAAGGAGCTGAGAGTTCTGTATCTTGATCTGAAGGCAGCAGAAGGAGACTGTGTGTTCCACTGGGTGTAGGTTGAGCATTTGAGACCTCAAACGCCACCTGTACAGGGACACAATTCCTCCAACAAGGCCATACCTCCTAACAGGGCCACTCTCTATCAGCCAGGCATTCAAACACATGAGTCTATGGAGGCCATACCTATTCAAACCACAACAATATCCTAGTCTCCAGAACCTGAAAAAAAAGTGAGAAAATTGATTTCATTTGGATCTAAACTGCCCCCCACCCCGGCTTGTATGTGAAAGGCCTGGTCCTTGGTACAGCAGTGTTTAGAGATGGGGAACTAGAAGGTGATAGGGTTATAAGGGTCATCGGGGTTACTCTATTCATATAATCATAGCTGAATGAGCTACCAGGAGGTTGTGCCTTTGAAAGTTACCTTTTCTGCTGTCCCTTTCTGTCTTTTGCTCTCTCTCTTTTTCCTCTCTTCTCTCCCTCTTGCTTCCTCCTTCTTTCTCTCTGCCCTTGCTGGCTGCCCTGTCACCTTGAGTTTTTGCTTCACCACAGTTCCCTGTGAGCATGGATTGCAATGTGGAAGGGATGAGGCTAAATACATCTTTACTCCTTTATCTTCCTCCAAGTATTTCATCACAGCTCTGAAATATTAGCTGACTAACCAAAACTAATCAACTGACTTCGAGATAAGATTATTCTGGAATTTTCTTTTTTGTTTGTGTCTTTGTTCATTGTTTTTTGTTTATTTGTTTGTTTTTTATTCTGGGATTTTCAAGTGGGCCTGACATAGCTGACAATGTCAGAGTCTTGCAATTTGAGAAAAACTGGCCTGTCTTGGCTGTCTATGAGAATGAAGAAGGTATGATCCAAGGAGTTCAGGAGCATCTAGATGTCAGAACATGCCAGGAGACAGATTTCCTCCACTATCCCCAAAGGAAGTGCCACCCTATAGAATCCTTAATTTTATCTGAGTGAGTTATCTCACTTCTGTCCTCCATAAATATTTCTGGTGGTGATTTACTACAGCAACCACAAGTGCAAAGGGGACAGAAAATGGAAAAGACTTCTGCCTTCTTTGATCAGTGTTCTACACACCTCCCACCAATTTCAATGGCAGAGAGCCTCAGGGAGACTTGCATCGGCTCAAGCAGAAGTACAGCTCACCAGCCACCTTTCTGTTAGACAATTTGAGTTCATGTCACATCAGGAGTTGCAGAGTCCTCCAGAACCAGGCTCATGGTGACATGCCATGCTCTCTAAGGAAGTCCACCCACACCTCAGGCCTCAGAAGAGACTTTTGGAAGAAAATGAAAATGTAAAATGAATAAAAGCAAAAGCAGAAAGCCTGATTAAAAAAAAGTGGAAACAAGAGAACAGCAAGAGTCTTGTAAGGTTCCGGTGGCTTCATAGTGTCCATCATGACTGTCTCTTCACACCTCTATACTGTAATGTCAAGTTGGTCCTTGAAATTAGCCAGAGAAGCAAGAGTTACAGCACAGAAATGAGGAAAGGACATAGAGGTGGGCTTTTTATTCCTTCACATCTTACATTGTCCTTAAAGAAATAAAATCAGAAAAACTCAATTTCAAAAAAACGATGATGACAATGACAATAACAGAAGGAGGAAGAGAAGAAGAACAACAACAAAGAAAAGAAAGAAAGGAAAAGAAAACCTAGAAACCCCGTCTCAAAAACAAAGCCAACAAATAAATAAGACCTAGACAACCTTGGGCTTGGTTATGACAGAGATAAGATCAGAAACATTCTGTGAGGAAAAACTTGGCAAGATAGACCCTACAAAAATGAAAAACATTTATGAAACATTGAAGAGAATTTTAAAGCCCAGGCTGGGAGAAAATCTTGTGTTTTATATGTCTGAGAAGAGATTATTACATGGACTTGTGTATTACATATACACAAGTTTTCCTCTGTAGCCCTTATTGGCTAGCCACTAACTTGCTGTGTGGACTAGTCTAGCTTTGAAGTTGCTACAATCCTCCTGACTCTGCCTCCCCTAAAGTGAGGTTATAGGAATGTGTGGCTTACAAAGAACCCTGAAGAGTCAACAATAGGAAGCTAACATGTTTTTTAAAGTGGGGAAAACAAGGCAAAAGATTTGAACAGACACCTTACCAGCATGCACGCCACATGCGCGCACACACACACACACACACACACACACACACACACATGATTGGGATTTAACTATGTCTCCTATATATAACCTGTGTATGTCATTCATTTCCTAATATTCCAAGTAGCATATAATAATGTACTCCATATGCTATCAGAGAAATGTAAACCATGATGAGATATCACAAAACATCTATTGGAATGAGCAATACAACATGGCATAACCACTCAGAAAGATAGTTCGGTGATGTCTTATACAGATGAACATAGCCTTGCCATATGGATCAGCAATCATACCCTTGGAAGTTAACCAGATGAACTTCAAAGCTTATGCCCAGCACAACCCTTCACACAAATGTTTAAAGTAGCTGTCACATGTATATCAGACAGTTCCTCAATTTGATTTAAAATATATAAGTGAAGAATTCCAAAAGAAACTGTGGTTCATCCAGAGAATGGAATATTATTCAGCTATGAAAGCACATAAAATGCAAATTAGCTGCCCATGTGCCATGTGCATGTAAGTGTTGGACCATCCACTAAATCATGATTGGCCACTAGAGACCACACCCCTGAAGAAAGTTGTTCCCGCCCCCATTAACTCTATCAATTGTCAGTAACTCCTCAACCAGGGGTGAGAGTTCCTTGCCCCTCCTCCATCCATGCTGGAATTTTTTGTGGCTTGATTGTGTGCCAGTATTATGCAGGCAATCACAGTATACTGACTGTACTTTCTACTCTGATTTGTTTTCTGAAACGTAAAACTTGTTAAAGACCAGTTGATTTTCTTATATGCATTTATGTATATATACATATATATAATATGTGTATGTATATTTAAATTTTTATTTTTTAAAGATTTATTTATTATTATGTATACAGTACTCTGCCTGCATGTACACCTGCAGCCCAGAAAAGGGCATCAGATCATATTATAGATGGTTGTGAGCCACCATGTGGTTGCTGGGAATTGAACTCAGGACCTCTGGAAGAGAAGATAGTACTCTTAACTACTGAGCCATTACCCAATTTTAATTTTTTTAAGCTTTCACAAGCGGAGGATCTGGATAGATGCTGTGACTGGCAACTGGACCCCTGACAGAGTGCCAACAGTTGTAGAAAAGACTGGGGGGATGGAAGGACATGGAGAGGTCAGTAGCTCCACAAGAAGACCATCAAGGCTGAGGAATCTGGACCCAAGGGGGCCTACACAAACTAATACACCAACCAAGGACAATGCGTGCAAAAAACCTAGACCCTCTGTTCAGATATACCCAATTGACAGTTGATTATTTTTTAAGAGCAAATTTTGTGTGTTTAGTCTAGCATCAGATGTTTAGAAATTACTATTTTAGAATAAATTAATAAAATAAAATTTAAAAAAGAAATTACTATTTTAGATAATCTTGGTAAAAATTTTAGTCAAAATGCATCCTGAAGTAGGTCATTCAGTGGTCTCTGGTTAGGAATCAGTGTCCTAGTTTGCTTTCTTTCTTTCTTTTTCTTTCTTTTTTAAAAGTTTATTTATTTATTATAATTTATTTACATTACATTCCCATTGTTATCTCCTCATTTTTTAAATTTATTTATTAATTCATTCATATTACATCTCAATTGTTACCCCATCCCTTCTATCCTCCCATTCCTCCCTCTCTCCCACTTTCACCCTACTCTCCTCCCCTATGACTGTGACTCCTCCCCCTGTATATGATCATAGGGTATAAAGTCTCTTCTTGGTAGCCTGCTATCCTTCCCCTGAGGGGCACCAGGCCTCCACATCAAGAGGACCTGGTCAAATATGGGGGACCAGAGTTCATGTGAAAGTCAGTCCCCACTCTTCACTCATCTGTAGAGAATGTCCTGTCCCCTGGCTAGATCTGGGTTCAATGTTTACTGCACGTATTGTCCTTGGTTGGTGCCATAGTTTGTGCATAACCCCTGGGCCCAGATCTGCCCGTCATTATGTTCTACTTGTAATTTTCTAGGACCCTCTGGATCCTTCTATGTCCCCATTCTCCCATACTTCTCTCACTTAGAGTCCCAAAAGTATGTCCTCACAGCTATCCCACTTTCCTGGTAGGTGAAGACTTTAGACACTAAATCGGCTAGAAGAAAAAGTGGGGAAGAGCCTGGAACACATTGGCACAGGAGAAAACTTCCTGAACAGAAAACCAACAGCCCAGGCCTTAAGGTCAGCAATTAATAAATGAGACCTCGTGAGGCTGAGAAGCTTCTGTAAAGCAAGAGACACTGTCAACAGAACAAAGCAACAGCCTACAGACTAGGGAAAGATCTTTACCAACCCTACATCTGACAAAGGTCTAATATCCAAAATATATAAAGAACTCAAGAAATTAAACACCACCAAACCAAGTAACCCAATTGAGAAATGGGGCTCAGAACTAAACAGAGAATTCTCAACAGAGGAATATCAAGTGGGTGAGAAACACTTAAAGAAATGCTCAATATCTGTAGTCATCAGAGAAATGCAAATAAAAGTGACTCTGAGATTCCATCTTACACCCATCAGAATGGCTAAGATCAAAAATTCAAGCAACACCACATGCTAGTGAGGATGTGGAGAAAGAGGAACACTCCTTCATTGCTGGTGGGAATGCAAACTAGTACAGCCACTTTGGAAATCTATCTGGTGCTATCTCAGAAAACTGGGAATAGGGCTTCCTCAAGACCCAGGTGTTCCACTCCTTGGAATATGTCACCGAGAAGAGACTTGATACCCTATGAGCATATACAGAGGGAGGTAATCCCTCTGAGGAACAGTCATAGGGGAGGGGAATAAGGGGAAAATGGGAGGGAGGGGAGAATGGGAGGATACAAAGGATGGGATAACCATAGAGATGTAACAAGAATAAATTAATAAAAAAAGAAAGAAAGAAAATTTGCTCAACCATGTTCATAGCAGCCTTATTCATAATAGCCAGATCATGGAAACAGCCTAAATGTCCCTCAGTAGAAGAATGGATAAAGAGGCTATAAAGGAACAGTTCTCAATGGCTTGCTCTTCATGGCTTGCTCAGGCTGATTTCTTGTACCATCTAGGACCACCTTCCCAGGAGCAGCACTGCCCCAGTGATCTGGGTCTACCCCCAACAGCCATTGGTTATTAAATGCCCTGCAGACTTGCCTGCAGGCCAGTCTTATAGAGGAAAATCTTTTCTTTCTAGATGACACTGGTTTGTGTCAATCTGACTGAAAAAAAAAACCATGACCACCACAATCATCCTTTTTTGCAACCCTTATATTTTTGAAGACTTTGAACAGAAACACTGATCAAAGAGATCAAATAAGCCCCTATAATTGTAGAGGGAGTGCCTAAGAGAAGGAAGTCAGTCATCAAATGGGTTAGAAAATGAAAACAACTTATAAATACCTTAGTGTGGCTTCTATAGCCTCTCCCTGTGAAAGTGTCTCGAAATCATTTTTTGGTACATTGCACCTCTTCTCCAAATTACCTTTAAGTGCTCTCGCTGCTGGCGCTTTGTGTTTATTTTTGCCTGACCATTGACTCAATGTGAATCCTTGTCAGTAGAGGGCGCTGGAGGTACACTGGAGACTAAGATTTTCTGAGGCAGGGCCTCATGAATGTAGACCAGGCTGGTGCAGAACTGCTAATCCTCCCAAACTCTGTCCTCTACTTCCCAAGTGCTGGGATCATAGGCTTAAGTCACTACACTTGGCTTGAAATGATGTGCCTCATTCGCTATTCTTCCACAAAGCACAGCTTTCTCTAGTGCTAGGCTCCTGTGTGCAAAATTCCTACAAGTATAAACAGTGCTGCATGTCTCACTCTCCTCCTGCTCCCTCTCCTTTTCCTACTCCTGGGTCTTACATTATTTAGCCCAGGTTAGTCTCAAACTTAAGATCCTCCTGCCTCAGGCTTCAGAACCCTGATATTGCTCATTTTTCACTACGCCTGATCAGTCTGTCTTTTACTTTCTGTGTTCTGATTCTTATACATAGAACAAAACTGAAAAGCAAACAGAAGGTCCTCACTGAAAGAATGGGATTGCAAGCTGCAATACTTCCATACAATAAAATACTAATAATAAAAATTAAATGATCTACTAACCCATAGACCATGTTAGAACCAAAGCGAGTATTTGGCTTTCTGTAAATCTAAAAGTACACCAGGAATGAAGTCTATAGGAGTGAATCCAGGACTGGAGAGATGAACTCAGTGGTTAAGAGCATTTGTTGCTCTTGCAGAGGATCCATGTTCAATTCCTAGTACCCACATGGAAGTTCACAACTGTCTGTATCTCCAGTGATCAGATGATCTCTTATGACCTCTGTGTGCACTAGGCACACACATGGTACACATACATATATGCAGGCGAAACATTTATTTATACTTAAGAAAAAATAAATATAAAAATGTTTAAATAAAACTTAACCCACAACCCTCAGTAACTGAGCAATTATACCATTTCCTATTAATCCCAGAGAACCAACAACTGGTTTTACAAAAAGTGCTGTATGCGCCAAACATCCTTCAATTGACTAATAGTTATAGAAGAAATGAAAGTCCATGTACACCCATCCCCAGGAATACTGTTCAGAAATAAAAAGGAATAGCCTCTTTTATAATTTTATATGGAGGATACACAGGATGGGATAACCATTGATATGTAATAAGAATAAATTAATAAAATAAAATTTTTAAAAAATAATAATTTTATATGAACATCAAGTCAGATGAAATATTTGTGTGTGTGTGTGCCCACGCATGTGCATGTGCATGTGTGCATTAAAATATGCCAATAGCAAAGACTTTACAACATGTGGTGGCCCCTGTAAAAGAAATATCTTTGAAATGACAGAATCGTAAAAATGAAAAACAGATCGAGAGCATGGGGCTTGGGGAGGGGTGGGAGCGGAGTGGGAGCAATACGCTTCTAAAAAGGCAGTGGGAAGGATCCTTGTGGTGATGAAAATGTTCTCTCTTTTGTGTCAAGGATAACATCATGACTAATATATATGTTTGCAAAACTTTCCAATTTTTCATTGGCGAGAGGCATATGTTATGGTTAATTTAGAAGTATGGCCTAATAAATGTTCATTATTAAGCTAATTATTATCACAGTGGTATTTTCTAACTCGCTAGCAAGCAATGAAAACACAGGCACCTTATGTATTTTAGAATAAACCTTTACCGGGGCAAAGCAGATATTACCTCCTAAGCTATCCTCCAGTAACTTCCAGTTTCCATCCCATTCCATCTGTGTCTAATGTTTTTTCTTTGGTTTACCTCCCATCCATAATCCCAAAATACATGCTAATGTTCTCCATCTCTTTCCATAAGGAACTTCAGAATTCCTCCTCAAGGCCCATGTGGCTCTACTTCTATCCCATAGTGATTCTCCTCCTTCTCTCCTTTTCCCCCCAAGATCTTCTCTCCAAAGCCCATGAACCTTCATTCTTCCTCCTTCCTTCTACCTTGGCCAGTCATATTTATTCAGCCTGTCAGGGAGGCAAGGTTCAGGGCAATAACCAAGATCTTCTAAGCCAGCAATTAGCATCAGAATACATCAGACCAGTCTCCAACAGGCATATGAAACCTTACAAATGACCTATGTTGGTTCTTACAAATACATGTGAATATGCAAGAGTTAAAGGTTGAATAAAAATAACTGTCTCTACACTGTACTCTCCTTCATTGGCTGCACCAAGGATGAAATGGACCACTCCCAATGCCATATCCTTGGCAGCCAACTTCTCCTTTACAATTTCTTACCAAGAAAGTGGCCAAATCATTGGATTTGGAATATCCAAATATTATTTTAGTGCTACAGAGGGCTGTTGGTGATTGTGATAGTAGAATTATGGTTCCTCTGAGGGTCTTTCACTGCTTATGATCTTAGCGTTGAATGTAACAAATACTACTATGAAGTGAGTGTCTTAGAAGCCTGGTGTACTGCTTTGGGGAAGGCTACTGCTGCACAGACAGCAGCCCACCCTAGTGAACTTTATGACCCAGCATGAACACACAGAAATAGCATCCTCTCCTTCTCCCATTGAGCATAATATTCTAGGAGACATTTGTCTTTAGGTCCATGTCTTAATCTGGTCCTTATCACTCTGATTCACTTGGACCCATCATTCTGCTCACCCTATGAAACCCATCTCCTTCCTTCCCCCACACACTTGGGTCCTGCTTCCTCCTTCCCTCCTCACCATCAGAGAACACAGAAACAAGCAATTTCTTGTGAGCTTGATTGTATTTTCATCATGAATGAGTATGAGTTGGTCTAAAAGTTCATCTCACTCATAGTTGACAACTGTCAAGTATGGGGTAAGACCTCAAAGCTGGTTCTTTAGATGTTAACTAGCCCAACTAGCTGTCCATGTACTCATTGACTGTCTAAATCATCTTGTCCTAGCTTATTGTTCTTGTAGTCATCTTGATGGGGTTTTGCTGGTCTTCCCTTCTTGGTTTTTGATGTAGTGGCCTTAGATCTAGAAATAGCTCTCTTCTCCACAACACTTTTGAGTTGGGGTGCTGGCCTTAGTTCTAGAAGTGGTTGTCTTCTCCACAACACTTCAAGTTGGGGTTCTGGCCTTAGTTCTAGAAGCAGTTCTCTTCTTCACAGAGCTTTGAGCTGGGGTGCTGCCTCTAGAAGTGGTTCTCATCTCCACAGCACTTTGAGTTAGAGCTCTGGCCTTATATCTAGAAGTGGCTCTCTTCTCCATGGCGCTTCTAGTTGGGGCACTTCTTGATTTCTTCACTGCCTTTACCTTCTTTATAGTTAGTCTGGACACCTGGAAAGGCAACAAAAAGAAAACTAAAATGCTTAGGTTTTGAGGAAGAAGATGGAGGAGAGACAGAAGAAAGAACTTAATAGAAAATTAAGTAGTCAGGCATATGTGTGTGTGCTGGGTGGCTGAGGACTGGAGGGAAGTCTTGGGGTCTGGGAGTCAAGAGCAACAACAGAAAATCCTTCTGTGGCTCAGCTTACCTTGGTTTTCTGAGTTGGTTCAAAGTGGGGCTTTCTTCTTGTTGGTATGAAAGGGGCCTTCGTTTTTATCCCTTCATGAGTACTTGGGTTGACTTGCTTGTCTTCTGTGTCAGGCACAGGTAGCTTTGTAGCTACCTTCCCCATGCTAGAGACTCACAACAATCTACCTTAGGCCTCTTGAAAGACCTGTATATACCTCTCCTCACTCAATGAGTGACCACACCCATACATTGTTTGGTCATCAAGCCCAGGAGGGTGTGGCCTAAAAGACAGAACATCATCCTGATGACCTGTGTGGAGAAGGAAGCTAGGTGGGCTGGTTGTAGAGCTGGAACATCTGTTTAGCACTCTTAGACTCTTCCAAATTAACACTCTACATGTTTGCCATGGTTGCCAATTCAAGTGGTACATTCTGTTCCCTTAACAGCCTTCCTTAGAAAGAGAGGAGGAGGGGAAGGGAGGGAGAGAAGGACTTAAAAGTCACCCATCTTAAAATGGCCATAATTAAAAATCTCTGTGCAGATGTGAATTGTTCTACTTCACCTTTAACATTTTTCACTTCTTTTTATTTCAAACTTTGCAGATGTTGTTGTTGTTGTTGTTGTTGTTGTTGTTGTTGTTGTTGTTATATTGTCTCCTTCAAGCACCCCTTTAAGGGTGAAATAAAATTCAACCATTTAAAGAAAATGGTTTCAGAATGTATGTATTGATTTTCCTTTACAAAACAATATTATTATTATTACTATTATTATATATGTCCTTAAATTGCACATTTTCCATAGTCTTACCTTGAGTTTGAGTAAGTCCTGTCTTCCTACCCTGAATCCTTCCCACCCTGAATCTCATCTTTGCCTTCAAAGCTTCATCATGCCTGCCCCCTGTAACTGCTGTGACTCTTGGGTGAATGAAGTCAGCTGGATGCCTAGACAGGCCTCCTTGAGTCTTGAGGTCATAGGCCAGTGATTCCTGGGGAATATGCCCACATTCACATTCAATTTGGTTTCCTTTCATATTAAGGGAGTGATCCTGCGTTCCTTGATCCTCAAATTCCCAGTGTATGCCATGGTTATACGTGACGCTCTTTAGCTCCCATCTCTCACAGGTGATCTCTCAGCCCATTGCCAGGCCTCGTCCTGCCAAGTTGAAACTGTAATATTATTTTCCCCTACTAGTCTGAGATGGAACACCAACCTAGCATGTCTATTCTCTCCCAGTGCCCTTGTCCCACCCTGAACTAGTCATGTGTGGGCAGGAGCCCTGAAATGCCTGAAACAGGGCATTAATGAAGCAGCCAAAGGTACCAGGAGTGTGGGGTTAGTATTTCATTCAAGGGAGAGGCATCACACAGGAGCTCCCACAGATATCTCAGAGAGTGCTCTGTCTCAGATGGACCCATAGTTATCTGGAATTATCTGACTTCTAGGGCCACCTTTTATCCCCAAAAGGAACCAGAGAGATAGGCTCTTTGCCACTTCTTATCTATCACTAGGGAACTTCCTCATCTCAATCATTTGCCTTGTACTAAGATTCCCTTGGCTTTGTTTTCAGACTGAAGTCATGGCCTTTAGGCTGTCAGACTTTACTGAACTGAGTTAACTGAAAATCTAGTCCAGATTGAAGTTTGAAGGGATTGCTTACCTCAGTAAACCCATCACCTAGGCTTGAGTGTTATATAACAGAGTAGAAGAGATAAGCTAGAATTCTATGTGCCGGAAGTTGTGCTCTCTGTTTGCATGCAGGCAATTACAACAGAAATACTGGTTCACACTGGTGGGGTGGGGCTGGGGTGTTTTACCAACAGTGTACTTGTGGTCAAATGACACAAGGAAAGAAATAAAGCCTCTAAATTTAAAAGGGAAAAATCAAACTCTTTATTTCATATAGACAATTCTGTGACTCTAACAAAGAATGTGTCTCAAGCTAATGATTGAACTCAAAAAGAGACTCAAAAGAACAGACAGGAAAGAGAAGCTACTTAAGAACAGTACAAGAGATTTGAGACAGTAGAGTAGGGTACAATAGATAGAGTAGAAAAGACAATACAATAGAGTATGGTGGAGAGTTCAGTAGAGAAGACAGTATAGTAGAGAAAGGAGTAGAGGTTGGGCAGTCGTGGCAAATGCCTTTAATCCCAGCACTTGGGAGGCAGAGGCAGAAGGATATCTGAGAGTCCAAGACCAACCTAGTCTACAGAGTGAATTCCAGGACAGCCACAGCTACACAGAGAAACCCTGTCTCAAAAAAACAGAAAGAAGTAGAGATGAGTAGAGTTGATTACAGTAGAGTTCAGTAGAGAAGACAATACAGTAGAGTGAGTTCAGTACAGTACAGGCAGTTTGGTCCAGTGTAGTTGAGAGCAGTTGAATTCAGTTGAGTGCAGTTGCATTTGTGCAGTTAAGTTTATGGAGTTCAGAAGCAGAGAAAGTCATGAGAAGACAGTTTGAATCAGTCAGCTTGAAGAGGAGTTTTAAGCCAGAACAGCTGAATTGAACCAGCCAGCCAGAGTTCAGAAAGAGATAGAAAGGGTGGGCTTATTCAACAGTAAGCGTCCAAGATGACAATTATATCTGGCAAATAAAAGAAACTTTTGGGGCTGGAGAGATGGGTCAGTGGTTAAGAGCACTGACTGCTCTTCCAGAGGTCCTGAGTTCAATTCCCAGCAACCACATGGTGGTTCACAGCCATTTATAATGTGATTTAATGTGTACTGTATACATAATAAATAAATCTTTAAAAAAAAAGAAAAGAAAAGAAACTTTTGGAAACATTTGCTAGAGGGAGAATCTTCTGAACCCTCCACCTCACTTCCTGAAAATATGTAGGCAGTTAACAGTTGCAAGGGGAGAGTGAGAGATGTATTTTTCATTGGGAAAGCCACTTATAAGTTGCCTACACCCACATTAGTAACACCAATTAAACTCACTGTTCTAATAAGTTAGGATTGATTGGAATAATTTCTCTGGTCTGTCATTGGTACTTTACCTGGGGTGAATAGACATTTGTTCATCTCCCTAGGAAAAGTTAACACAACACTTTTGGTACCAAAACAAGGAAACCACAAAACCAAAGATGACTTTTAGAAGAGTACTCACATCGTTTCTGTTGTTGGTGATGGGACATATTTAAAGCTAAACTGTTTGAGCACATTTAGTAGCAATCCCAATATGGACATTGATCCCCATGCCATATAGACTGACATGCCTTCCTGCTGCAGTGCATAATTGCATCGTCCTTGTAATGGGTGAAAAATTTTGTAATTCTGACCACGCCATCTGAAAGTGAATTGATTGTATGTTAAGGAGAATTCCAGGATTTCTATCATCATCCATGGTATGTGTTTGCTATTCATGGCATCTAAAGGAGCAGGGAAGGCTTTTCCCTGCCCTAGATTACCTTTGTAAACTTTGTACTTTGTAAACTCTATAAAACCTCAATGCAAACAACTGGCCAGGCCTTGCCTGAGGGGCTCCAGCAGCCAAACCATGAAGGCTAAAACAGCTGTAACTGCCATTACAGCCCCTCAAGGCAGGAAAATAGCCAGGTCCTGACCCCAAATTTCCCTAATAGCTATAATGGTCATATTTTTTAATTAATTTATTTATGTATTCACTTTATATCCCAATCATAGCCCCCTCCCTCCTCTCTTACCAGTCCCACCTTCCCCCCTCCCCTCCCCTACATCTAAGAAAAGGGGATCCCCTCTCAGTACTAACCCATCCCAGCAAGTCAGGTCACATCAGGACTGAGTGCATCCTCTACCAAGGGAGCCCCACAGGGGAAAGTAATTGAAAATCATGCAAGAAACCCCTTGTCCTAGGTCCAGTCCATGCATGGTCATTGGATGATGTTTCAGTCTCCACTGAACCACTGAGCCCTGGTTAGTTGGCTCTGTTGGTCTTCTTGTGGAGATCCTGTTCCCTCCAGGTCCTTCTACCCTTTCTCTCTCTCTTCCACAAGGCTCTCTGTTTTCCTCCCAATGTTTGGCTGTGAGTCTCAGCATATGTTTCCATTACTTTCTTGGATTCACTGCTGGGTGGATCCCTCTTAGAGGCCAGACATGCTAGGTTCCCCTCTGCAAGAATGTCAAAGTATCCTTAATGGTGTCCTTAATAAAGCTGGCTCTCTGCCTTTGGGTGGCCAGGTATTAGTTGAACATTCCCTCAATCTCTGCTCTTTCTTTAACCCTGTACATCTTGTAGGCAGGATAGATTTGCACTCAAAGTTTTTGTGGTTGGATTGGTGTTCCCCTCCTCTACTAGGAGTCCTGTCTGGTTAGAGGGTGGCCTCTTCAGTCTCAATGTCCACTGCTAGTAGGGGTCTTAGCTAAAGTCACCCTCATAATCACTCAGGAGTCTACCCTCTCCTAGGTCTCCATCCTGTCTCTGAAATGCTCCAGGCCACAGTTTCTCTTCTCTCTTCTCCTCTCAAGCCCTCTGTCCTCTTCCCATCTCAATTTCCAAACATCAACTGGGGAGCCCTCATTTCCCTCCCACACTCCATATCCATTCCTGTTCCTTATTTTCAAGCATTTCCTCTGTCTATTCTAGTTCTCCTTCTCAGTGAGATTCACGTTTCCTCCTTTGGACCTGACTTATTACTTAGCTTCTTTGAGTCTCAGAATTGTAGTACAGTTATCCTGTACTATATGTCTAATATCTGTTTATAAGTGAGGATATACCATGTGTGTCTTTCTGGGTCTGGGTTACCTCACTCAGGATGATCTTTTCTAGTTCCATCCATTTGCCTGCAAATTTCAAGACTTCCTTGTTTCTAATAGCTGAGCAATATTCTATTATGTAAATGTACCACAGTTTCTTTATCCATTCTTCAGTTGAGGGACATGTAGTATCTTTCAGGTATATATCCAAGAGTGGTAAAGCTGGGTCTTGAGGTAGAACAATTTCTTGTTTTCTGAGATAGCTCAGAATTGATTTCCTAAGTGGTTATACAAGTTTGCACTCCCACCACAATTATATCCAAGCAGTGGGTCTCGGGCCACATCATACATGGTCTTTGGTTGATGTTTCCGATTCTGTTTTTAGTGTAGCTATCTTATAATATGTGGCTAATGTCGGGTTACGAGTGAGCATATACCATGTGTATCTTTCTGGGTCTTGGTTACCTCACTCAGGATGATCTTTTTCAGTTTGATCCATTTGCCTGCAAATTTCAAGATTTTCCTGTTTTGAATAGCTGAATAGTATTCTGTCATGTAGATGTACCACAGTTTCTTTATCCATTCTTTGGTTGAGGGACATCTAGGTTGTTTCCAGATTCTGCCTATTACAAATAAAGCTGGTATGAACATTGTTGAGCAAATGTCCTTGCTATATGGTGGAGCATCATTTGGGTATATTCCCAAGAGTGATATGCTTGGGTATTGAGGTAGAGTTATTCTCAATTTCTTGAGAAAGGACCAGATTGATTTCCAAAGTGCTTTCACAGTTGTACAAGTTTTCACTCCCACTAGCAATGGAGAAGTGTTCCCCTTTCTCCACATCCTCACCAGCATGTGCTGTCACCTGAGTTTTTTATCTCAGCCATTAGGATAGGTATAAGATGGAATTTCAGAGTTGTTATGAGTTGCATTTCCCTGATAACTAGGGATGTTGAGCATTTCTTTAAGTGTTTCTAGGCCATTCAATATTCTTCTACAGAGAATTCTCTGTTGAGTTCTGCACCCCATTTTTAATTGGGTTATTTGGTTTGGTGATATTTAATTTCTTCAGTTCTTTATATATTTTGGATATTAGCCCTTTGTCTGATGTCAGGTTGCTGAAGATCTTTTCCCAGTCTGTAGGCTGTAGTTTTGTTTTGTTGACAGTGTCCTCTGCCTAAGCTTTTCAGTTTAATAAGGTCCCATTTGTTGATGGTTGATCTTAGGGCCTGAGCTGTTGGTGTTCTGTTCAGGAAGTTGTCTCCTGTGCCAATGAGTTCCATGCTCTTCCCTAATTTTTCTTCTAACAGATTTAGTGTCTCTGGTTTTATGTTAAGGTCTTTAATACACTTGGACTTGAGTTTTGTGCAGGGTGATAAATATGGGTCTAATTGCATTTTTCTACATGGAGACATCCAGTAAGACGAGCACCATTTGTTGAAGATGCTATCATTTTTATACTTTTAAACTACAACACTACATTTGTAGTTAATGTAACTGGAAAGATGGAAGTTCTATCTGTTGAAACATGCAGTATAATGGCAGGTAGTGAAGTTTTCTTCCATGCAAGTTACAACTGAAAGGCCAGTCAGGCATCTATATTTTAGGGTAAAATATAAGTAGCTACAAGTAATAACATATTAGGTAAAAAGATATGTGTGTGTTTGTGTGTGTGTGTGTGAGAGAGAGGGGGGGGAGGGAGGGAGGGACAGAGACAGAGACAGAGACAGAAAGGGAGGGAAGGAGAGATCACCTCAGGTATAAAAGGATATAGATTAAAACTAAATTCTGAGTACTATTCCCTTCTATATTGAGAAGAACATTGGGTCCTTTAGAGACTTGGAGACTTGGGATACTTTTGGCTGTTCATCACTCTGCTTCGAGATACTCCTAGAGGGGACCGCTCAAGGGAATGCTTTGGGGCTCTGGGCTCCAACTGAGGCTCCAGGTTCTGGTTGCTCCAGGATCCAGCAGAAGAAATCCTACTGATTACACCAGGAGAAGCGTTCCTTGGAACTGATCTTCTTAAGGTTTCATTATTGTATTCTTTAATCTTCTTTTCCTATTGTTTAGATTAGTCACATTATCAGTGATGAACTCTCGGTTAATAAGTTCATAATAAAATATATTTGCTAAGAAAATTGAGCATACAAGTGGCATCCAATGTGCTTCTGGCATCATGGGTAACTTACCTTCTAATGTTATGGAGGAAGATAATGCTTTTCAGGAGATAATAATGCTTTTTCAGGGTGTCAGCAAAATCACAGCTGCTGTTACAAATTCCTTTCCTACCTTACACTCAGACTGAATCTTTTGTTTTTTCTTGGTCTTTTTTACTATATAGCATATTAAAAGATTGGAGGGAAGACTAATAAGATACAAAAAACGGAAGGGTCAGTAAATTCTATCCTTCTGGAAAAGATGGCAGAGTTGGCAGTACAACTAGAAAATTTGAAGGTAGAGGTTGAAGCAAATCGAAAACAAATTGCGCCATTGAAAAAGGAGAAAAACTTGGTAACTGGGAGCAAGTGTTTCCACAATTGCTGCCCCGCAATGCTCCATGGGCCAGGTGGTCAGGGAGTGGAGAGAAATGGGAAGCTGGAGAGGCTGTAAAAAGAAACTATAGGAATGGGAGAGAAAAATGTTCCCATAGAGGAATCCCCTAGAGTCACACCATCAACATCAGCTTTCCCAGTTGCTGTAAGACGCATGCCTGCTCAGAATGGTGCTGAGGGTTATGATGAGATGGCATGGAGTCCACTAGATAAGTTAGATTTAAAACATTTTAAGGAATCTGTCATCAGGTATGGGCTACACTTCCCTTTCATCAAAGAAACATTGAACAACTGGGCCACACACCATATACTTATCCCCCAAGATTGGAAAAGTTTGGTTTCAGTGGAATTTGAGACTGCACAACAACTGCAATGGTTATCATGGTGGCAAAAGGAGACAGAGATAATAGAACAAGAAATTAGGAGGAGGGAGATAAATGTTAGTACAGAGCAATTACTTGGTGAAGACTGATATGCTGACTTAAGACAACAAGTCCAATATAATGATACAGTGATCGAACAATGTCACACTGCAGCCTTAAGAGCTTGGGACATGGTGGAGGAACCTGGTAAGATAACTGTTCCCTTTACTAAGATATTTCAAGTGCCTGGGGAAGCCGTCACAGAATTTTTGCAGAGATTGGGATCAGCACTAGATATAGCAATAGCAGATGCTGACACCAAGCAGGCATTGAAACTCAACATGACATATGAGAATGCTAACATGGAATGTAAGAGGGTGATTAGACCCTTAAAGGAAAGAGGAGCTCCATTAGATGAGTGGGTAAGAGAAACAGTTAATATTAGCTTTCCAGAACATCAAAACAATATAGTAGGTCAAGCTGTGGCCAGAGGTCCAAGATATAACACCCGGTGCTTTAAGTGTGGCAGACCTGGTCATGTACAAAGAAACTGTAAGGCTAAAAGTTTCAGCCCTCAAAATAGCAGGTGCACTTAATTTGGAGTAAATGATACTCGTAGGGCAGAACAAGGAGCATCTGGCCATGATCATTATGAGGTGCCAAGACTTCCAGGGTATTGTAGCTGATGTGGGAAAGGAAAAACATTGAGCTAGAGATTGTCAATCCAAAAGAGATGTGCGAGGTAATATCTTACTGGCGAGAAATGGCAGGAGGGGCCCATTGGCTGAGGGCCCCATCACCAACAATATAAGCTGAATTCCATTGGCCAGTCCAGAAGTAATGGACTCACAGGAAAACAGGAATTAAGTATTAGTGATCTAATACATGCTACTGAAGGCAGCGCAGCCTTGGATCTGGCCTCAGCTATATCTATTACATTATCTCCACTGATTGACTGTTACAAACTGAGTACTGGTGTTTAGGGCCCTTTGCATTTACGGACAGTGGGAAGAAGTGGGCTGACTTCTCAAGGTCTTATTGTGCGTCCCGGTATCATAGATGGGGATTGTAAAGAGAAGATAAAAATCATGTCATGTGTAAAGAAGGAGATGAGAATTAATGCAGGGGACAGAGTTGCTCAGCTATTACTGTTTCCCTACATTAATGGCAAAGCTGCTCCAGTAGAAGGAACAAGTGCATTCAGAAGTACAGGGAAACGTGTGTTCTGGTAAACAATGGTTAATGATCAGAGACCTAAATTGATAATACAAATGAATGCTGTTGAATTACAAGGTTTGGTGGATTCCGGCACGGACATCACGCTTATTTCAAACAAGTGTTGGAATCCAATTTGGCCACTTCAGAAGGTTTAAACAGAAAGTACAGTGATTGGTAAATTATCTCAAATACAACAAAGCTTATGGTGGTTTAAGTGTGTGGGACCAGAAGGGCAGACAGGGAAGCTGAAGCCCTATGTGGCTGACATACCCATTAATCTATGGGGAAGGGATCTCTTACAACAGTGGGGTACTCAGATTAATATTCCTGCAATTACAGAGATTAAACAATGATGAAGATAGGGGTGAAATGGCGCATGCTTCTGGGGAAGGTATTAAAATGAACAATCAGGAGCAACCGAAACCCATGGCCATTTGTCAGGACCCCTCCAGTGGATTCTGTGTGACAAATACCACACGGCCTGAGGCCGCGACCCCTGAAAAGGGGAGAGTCTCCTGGACTGGGGCTGATTTTTCTGCCATAAGAAACTGAATCGCAGTTCTTTTCCCTCATTGTGCTGCAATCTATTCTGTTTTCTTAACTCTACTTCACTCCCAAATCAGGACTTTTCAGGCATGAACGCTGCTATGAGACGACCCTAACTTGGGACTGCAGCCAGGGACCGTCCAGGTCCAGAGTAGTTCTACTTCACTTCCACTTATTAAAAGAAACATGACTGAAAATTAATCATTAGTTAATAAGTTTTGTTATGGCTTAAAAAGAAATGGAGTACTTCTAAAATCTTCAGATAGTGGCACTCAGATGTCAGAAGAGGGAACTAAAAGAAAAACCTGCCTTGGCACACAGGTGCTGGGCATAAGTTCCCATAGGGAGAGAACACTGACCCTGGACAAAGGGAGCACATGCATATCGATACCGAGCCAGTAACTTAGAAGTGACGACGTCTTTGCTGTGTGTTCTGTACCCTGTATTGTTTCATTTAAAGTTGTAGTTCAAAATATGACAACACGGTAACTTTGCATTCTGTACCTGTACCGTGTGTGCTAGATTACTCACTGCCTTCTGCGAATCTGCTCTGTGGGAAGATGTAACCGCTAGCCCTCCTGCTTTTGAAATGAATGTTTAAACCTTAGACTGCTTGGCTGAAAAATACACTCAGATGCAGACTCGATCTTGAGTTTTGCCTCTGTTTGTCACTGCCTTATCTCTGTCCGCCGACGCTTCGAGAACTCCCAATCCCAAGGCCCTATCCCCAACTCGGCCGGTCCATGGCACCCATTGTCCAAACTCAGACAGGTTGACCAGGTCCATTGGCACAAGGAAATGAGGAAACTGACCAATTATTAATAGGGAATGCGCTCAATCCTCAAAATTTCATGAGAAACATCATGTTAAACGGTAAGGCTTTGAAGAAAAGTTTCCTTATCACTTGGCAATGAGAGAGAGAGAGAGAGAGAGAGAGAGAGAGAGAGAGAGAGAGAGAG
>OU015760.1:113078114-113091508 GCA_907169655.1 Acomys percivali
ACTTCTTCATCTTCTATGTCATATACTTTACCATCTATTGTTTATAACCTATCATCCTTCTTATAGTAATAATGTATCAATTATCACATAGCATTCACCATCCTTCACGTATTTTTTGAACTGTATAACTCTTGTGATAAAACTTGTCAGTATTTAAAAATACAGCCATTCTGGCCCTTTTTGCCAGTGTATTCCATGAGATTGTTAACTCTGATATAAATAGTATTACTCAAGAACAGTAAAGACATTTCATAAGCATCAAGTTAGACAACTAAGCTTACATAAGGCATATACTTAACTACATAAATTTAGACTAGAATAAAACCTTATATAACTGAAATATGAAATCCACAGTTTACAGTTGGTGAGTTCCCCATCCCTATATCAATGATCGGTACAAGATTAGGCAAAAAATAACTCAGTATTTTGCCCTTACAACAGAGCTCCAACTGAGTCAATCCTACTTTATCACCCACTTGAAGTAAAGCTGTCTTGTGTTTACTGTATCCAGGCAACTCTAGAATGCACACTGATGAGGAGATTGCTGAGAACATAAAAGCCACTGACTATGATTGGTCCTAAGAGGCAAGGCTGTGATTGGTCAAAACACAAGTTTAAATGACTCTGGTTACTGTCAAGAGC
This sequence comes from Acomys percivali, assembly GCA_907169655.1. Lineage (NCBI taxonomy): Eukaryota > Metazoa > Chordata > Mammalia > Rodentia > Muridae > Acomys > Acomys percivali. The sequence continues at coordinate 113,078,757 of OU015760.1, forward strand.
AAGGCTGTGATTGACCTAAAACATAAACTTCAATGACTATGGTTGGTTCTGAGAGGCAGTGTTGTCATTTGTTCAAACATAATCCTTAGTGAATGTGATTGGTGGTTAGTGGTGAGGCTGTGATAGGTCTAAAATATATGCCCTAATGACAGTGGCTGGTTCTACAAGGCATAGCAGTTGGGCTCAATGAATCTATAGGGAAACATTCAGCAGTTGCTGCTTTCCTGGTTTGATCTTTTAAATCTATCTATATCTCTATATGCTATATTTTGATTACTTTTATTTTATTAAATGTTTTCCCTGCATGTATGTATACCAGGAGCATGTCTGACACCTATAGAGATCAGAAGAATGTGTTGTATCTCATTGAACTTGAGTTACAAATAGTTGTAAGCCACTATAATGGGTACTGCGAACCACACTCAAGTCCTGTGCTGGGGCAACAAATGTTCACAACCACAGAACCATTTCTCTCTCCTCTTCGAGTTATATTTTGTTGCCTCTCTGCATAGTACCATACAGAAAAAGCTTGCTGTTCCTGGACACCAGAAGAGTTCAACAGAGCAGTCAAATCTTTAGGCTAGAAATGTTCCCAGTCGTTAGCTAAGAGCTCTAAAGCTAGCTTGTGTGTGTGTCAATTTGGACTTCAGAGGGAAAAGTCACTCTCAAAATGAGAAGGAAGAGGAAGAAAGGAAGGAAACTTTTTGTTTTGTACAACTAATATAATGCTAATAAAAATTACAAACTGCAAGCTATGCACACTGTCCAACCTCAGGTATTGAGTTTCCAAATTTATAAGAGGGGCTGCTACTGATGTACCAACAGTCTTGCTCCTAAAATGGATTTCAAACAGCCCTGTGTGGCAAGAGCAGTGGCTCTTAACAAAAGAAAAATTGCAAGATCTTCATCATTTAGTACAAGAGCAACTGGAGGCTAAGCATATAGAAGAGTCTACTAGCCCTTGGAATTCCCCTGTGTTTGTGGTAAAAAAAAAAAAAGTCAGGCAGCTGGAGGATGATAACAGATTTGAGAATAGTAAATAAGGTAATCCAACCAATGGGTCATTTACAGTCTGGAATTCCTTTACCTTCCCTGTTACCTAAGTCTTGGCCTATAATAGTAATCAATTTATAAGATTGGGCTTTTGTTTGTTTGTTTGTTTGGGGTTTTTTGTTTTTTGTTTTTTCTTTGTTTGTTTGTTTGTTTTTTTATGATACCTTTGCATGAGAAGGATAGGGAAAGGCTTGCTTTCTTAGTACCTACACTGAACAGTTGTGGTCCAATGAAGAGATACCATTGGAAGGTACTTCCACAGGGAATGTTGAATAGCCCTATGTTATGCCAAAATTTCATTCAATGACATTAGAAATACTTCATAAGTAGTTTCCTGAATCTATCATTTACCATTACATGGATGATATTCTATTGGCTGATTCTGATTCAGAGAATTTAGAAAAAAATATATTTAAAGAAGTACAAAGCTGGGCTGGAGAGATGGCTCAGAGGTTAAGGGCACTGACTGCTCCTCCAAGGGTCCTGAGTTCAATTCCCAGCAACCACATGGTGGCTCACAACCATCTATAATGTGATCTGATGCCCTCTTCTGGCCTGCAGGTGTACATGCAGGCAGAGCACTGTATACATAATAAGTAAATAAATATTTTTAAAAAGAAGTACAAAGCATTCTGCCATGATGGGGATTACAAATTGCTGTAGAAAAAAATACAAAGAGGAAATTCAATTACCTATTTAGGCTATAAGATTACTGAACAAAATATTAAACACCAAAACATACAGATCCATAGAGGTCAGTTGCAAAGACTAAGTGATTTTCAAAAAGTAATGACAGACATTAACTGGTTAAGACCTACAATTGGACTAGCTACCTATGAGTTAAGTAATTTATTTCAAATGTTACAAGGGGATTCATATTTAAACAGTCCAAGGTGTCTAACAGCTGAAGTGAAAAAGGAGTTAATGTTGGTAGAGCAAAAACTGCAAATGGCATATGTGGATAGAATTGATCTGAAACTTGGTTGCATTCTGGTCATTTTGCCTTCAAAGCATTCTCCTACTGGGATCCTTATGCTAAGGGAAAATAGAATTATGGAATGGGTTTTTCTAGCAAATAAACATAGTAAGAAGTTGAAGACGTATATCGAAAACATTTCTGAGTTGATTATAAAGGGAAGAATAAGATTGCATCAATTATCAGGGACAGACCCAGTGGAAATTGTGGTGCCTCTTACTAGTTCAGAAATCATGTCACTATGGGTGATTAATGAAGATTGACAAAGGGCTTGTAGTAATTATTTCTGAGAAATTAATAACAAATACCTGAAAAGCAAATGTATACAATTTATAAAGAAAACCAATTGGATCCTTCCAAGTATTGTAAAGAGGACACCAATATCAGGGGTACCCACCTTCTATACGGATGCACATAAGATGGGTATGGCTGGTTATAAGTCTGATAAAATGACTAAGGTGATCAAAAGTCCATTTACTTCCATCTAAAAATCAAAATTACATGCGATATTTATGGTACTGTTTGATTTTCCTGAATCTCTTAATATAATCACTGACTCTCAGTATGCAGAAAGAGTCATTCTGTGTATAGAAACTGCTGAACTTACTCCTAGTAACTCCGAATTGACTACATTATTTATAGAACTGCAACAGGTCATCCGAAGTAGAAACTATCCCATGTATATTACTCATATTCAATCTCATACAGGTTTACCAGGTCCATTAACACAAGGAAATGAGGAAATTGGCCAATTATTAACAGGGAATCTGCTTAAAGCCTCAAGTTTTCATGAGAAACATCATGTTAAAGATAAGGGTTTGAAGGAAAGGTTTCCTATCATTTGGCAACAAGCCAGAGAAATAATTAATAGGTATCCTACGTGTTCGTTGTATAATCAATACCCTTTACCTGGAGTTAACCCTAGGGGTACAAAAAGGAATGAAATCTGGCAGATGGATGTGTTTTATTTTGCAGAATTTGGAAAACTAAAATATGTACATCATAGTATCGATACCTATTTGGGATTTAGATGGGCAATTGCCCTAAGTTCTGAAAAGGCTGATTGTGTAATTACTCATTCATTGGAAATAATGGCAGTTATGTGAATATATTTATTTTATGACCTTGGGGGTGCCCTTGTGTTTGGTCCATAAATGTTTAGAATTTTAATATCCTCCTGATGGATATTTCCTTTAATGTATATGTAGTGCTTCTTTGCTTGGAATGCCCTTTTCCATACTTTTCCTTTAGTGTGGTGTTTGTCCTTGATAAGGAGGTTTGTTTTTGGACGTAGTAAAAAGATAGACTCTGTTTTCTAATCTAATCTGTTATTCTTTGTCTTTTTAGGGAGATTTGAAACCACTTAATATTAAGAGTTGTTACTGAACAGTGTTTATTAACTTATGTTACTTTTGTTTTTTCCTTTTTTAATTATCTGTTCTAGGATTATTTATACCTTTTCCTTGCGTATAATTATCCTCTTCATACTAAAGATGTTTCTTAGGAGACCCCATGGCTTTGGAGAGATGGCTGAGAGGTTAAGAGCACTGGTTGTTCTTCCAAAGGTCCTGAGTTCAATTCCAAGCAACCACAGGGTGGCTCACAACCCCTATAATGAGATCTGGTTCCCTCTTCGGGTGTGCAGGTATACATGCAGGCAGAACGCTGTGCACAGGATAAATAAATCTTTTTTTTTTTTTACGTCTAACCTCTGGAGTCTTCTTGACCTCTGCCATGAAAAAAAACAGTGTGTTTTTAGAGAACTATATGACCCTTTGAGAAATGTCATCTCCTCGAGCCTTGTTAGCCTAGGGACAGACACTGAAATATTAGCTGTCCTTTGACCCCCTGTATCCTTGTTGGCCTTGTATTTCAACATTTGGTAGCTTATGAGTTTTATCAGTCTTATAATTTTTACTTTTGTGTGACATTTACCAAGCAAACAAATAAACCATACACACAAAACCCAAACACTTTTGGGATAAATCCTGATTTTGAGTCAGGTTCCCAAATAATTAGATACAATTATCTTGGTTAAACATAATTATTTAAAACCCAGTCATTTTAAATGTCACTGTGAGCAGATCAAAATAGCCTTAAGAGATTTTAATAAACTTAACTTACTATACATATATTGTCTTTAAGTTCCATTGTCTATAAACCTTGTGAGGCTTATTATGACCTTCTATGATGTACTTAAGCCTTTCTTTTTTGTTCTCTTCTTTTTCATCCATATGGCAAAACCCTATTTTGCCATATAAAGACCTTCCTTATATAAAATATTCTCTTTTTAATTCATTATAACCAAAACATACACCGATACTTTTTTAACTGCTTCTTTATTAGTATCATGAGATATAGCAATATAATCAAATTCACTTTTTGTCACTTGGATGTTTTTAAAGGCACTTTTAGAAGTTGAAGATATAGCTCAGTGTTTAAGATCACTGGTTGCTCTTGCAGAAGGACTGAATTCAGTTCCTATTACCACGTTGTGACTCAAAACCATCCATAACTCCAATTCTGGGAGATCTGACACCCTCTTCTGACCTCTAGGCATGCATGCAGTGTACAGATAGATACACATACAAGCAAAACACTCAAAATGTTAATTTAAAAATCTAAAAAAGAAATAACAAAAAAAGTCTCTTCTATACCCGTCTCCTCTGCCACAGTCTTACAAGTCTGAGAGTTAGAGAATGTGCATTCCAGCCAGAGTCAACTGAGATAGCAATGACCTTGAACACTGAATACTCTTTTGTAAACAAGAAAAGCGATGGAGTAGGAAGGGGATTAGCCAAACCCTATGATTATAGTTTTAGAATCAGAAGGAGCAGTAATTTACAAGAAACAGAAATCAGTCATTTCTCCCCTCAAAACAATTATTCCTTAAGAGAAGAAATGCTTGGTTTTGAAAGGCCAGTCTCTGATATTTTTAAACTTCAAATTGTATGGAGATATGAGCTGTCAGGCATGACTAAGAGGGACTGGGTGAAGCAAAGTTCTCCCACTCACAGCATAGTGGCTGAGAGAAATTTTTGAGCTAGGTGATAGTAGTGCATGCCTTTAATCCCAGCACTTGGGATGCAGAGGCAGACATATCTTTATGGTCTACAGATAGAGTAGTGTGGTCTACAGATGTCCTATAGGGCATCCAAAGTTACACAGAGAAACCCTCTCTCAGAAAACCAATTAATTAATTAATAATAAAATAAAATAAAGAAAATTTGTGGCTAGGGCCTTTCTAGATATCCCACTTCATGGTAACTTGGGGTGTGGTAGGGAGGCCAAGATTAGACAGAAGGACTGCTATCTAGGAGAAACTCGACAGGCTTTCCTTTAACAAGTGTGTGCTTATGGCTCATGTCTGGTGGTGACTCTCCAAGACATAGATATTAAAGACATTAAATATATTAACCTTTATTTATTCTGTCTGTCTGTCTGTCTGTTTATTTTTGACCATCAGAGAGGCCTCAGCATTTAGGTTTTGGAAATAATACCATTTGGACCTCCAGTGGTCTTTCCAACAGATGCAGCATGATTAAAGGAGTTATTCTTTTTGAGGCATTCTCATTTGAGGCAGTCCCACCGCCCACAACTAAAACAGGCAAAAAACATTTTCCTTTTCTCTTCAATACTTGGACCCATGATAACTTACCACAGTGTTGCCACAAGAACAATAATTTTCCTCTTGGTTTCTTTGTCCTTTTCTTTAGCATCCCTCTTATCTTCCTTATAAAAGATCTTAGTACATGTTTTAAGGGGGGTATCTATCTAAAGTGCATTCAAATCCTAACAATATTTTCATCCAGGTTTAATCAAAGGACTGGATAAAACCTTGAAAAATATCTGTGTACTTTTAGGTCATTTAAAATATTTCAAGATCAACTTTAAAGTGTCTCAGATCTGGTAAGGACAAGGGGCTTGCAGAGGGTAGGCTTCCAGTACAAGAAGGAACTTGACAGGCTCAAGATTCTTGGCATACAGAGGGAAAGAGGGATTAGAAAACTTTGTCTATGGTAAAGATGGCTGCGCCAGTGAAAGGCTGTTAATTGTAGGACTGGGGAGCCATGCAAACAGGGAGCTGGCCCAGAGCAAGAGTGAGGTCAAGGAGTTTCCAACCCCCCAAAAAAATATTGTTTTGAGACCAGCAGGAGTAGGACTGTTCCCTCCCTGTCCTGGGCCTGCATATCCCACACACATACTTTTTTTTTTTACATGGAAAATGTTAGCATTTAATTGACCTCCTCAGGCAGCTTTAAGCCACTAGGACACAGGCACCTCCAACACCCTTACTCTTCTCTTCAGCTCTTCTGCTAAAGAATTTGGCCTTCACAATGACTGGCTGCTTAGGGACCTTGCCCTTCCCCAGAACTTTGTAGTAACCCGACTGCACAACATCAATGACGGAAGCAGCTCCAGTCTTGGTTTTTGTAGCATTGACCCGTGTCTGCGCACTGACCAGTGGCCACAGCTTATCCAGGTTGACAGTTGGGCAGAAGCTCTGGTTCCTCTTTAAATGGTAATGCCTCATACCCACTTTCCCAAAGTAACCTGGGTGATTTTTGTCGAAGTTGATCCTGTGGTGGTGCATGCCTCCAGCATTCCCACGGCCTCCAGGGTGCTTGCGGTGCTTACCGATGAGGCTGTGCCAGTGGCTTATGTGGCCCCGGAGTTTTCGCGTCTTCCTCAGTCTGGATGGCATGGCGGCAGCAGAAAGGAAAGAGCATGCTTTTTTTTTAAAGATTTATTTATGTATTGTATGTGTAGGAGTGCGCTATTCATGCACACCTGCAGGCCAGAAGAGGGCATCAGATCCCAGTATAGATGGTTGTGAGCCACCATGTGGTTGCTGGGAATTGAACTCAGGACCTCTAGAAGAGCAGACAGTGCTCTTAACCACTGAGCCATCTCTCCAGCCCTAACCCTAACCCACACACATACTCTTAAGGCTCCCATCTCTGCCACCCTTGAGGTGGTCTGGTATCCCTTAAACTTCGTCTCCTTATAAGGTTGTGCCCAGCTAGCACCTAGAATTCTTCATGCAATAAGGCATTCCTAGCACCTTGGCTCCTGCCAATGATGTACACTCACCCAAATAATCCCTACACACCCCACAATGGTTTAAATAGCTGTTGTCTCCCACCCAATTAAATGAGATGTCTCATCGAAGCTGTCTCCTCAGAAGGCTGTTTCTTGTGCACTCACTCACCAACCAGGATCCTGCATTGCATTCATCCATCCTGGCTAAGCTTCCCTCCCTCCAGTCTAGCCCAGTGCTCAATGAGCCTAGATAACCCAAGAGGGGGCAGTTACTAATATGGGAGGCCCTTTATGCAAGGGCAGTGAGAACTGATAAGTTTATCCAACATGCCTTGTTTAAGTCTGGGTTATCCTCAGGTCTAAGAAGGCTGCATATAACTTGTTTTCTTACAAACAAATCTAATAATCTTAATGTTTTGACTAATATTTCCCTCTAGAATCCATTTTTCTCCATCCTCCAGTTTACTTTCAGGCCAGTCTTGAGTACGTGGTGCATTGGTTGAGAAAAGGGAATACAAAAGGGGTGAGTAAAAAATTGCTAGTGTTTCATTTTGATGGCTTGAGGGTCCAATTATAGTCCAATGAACTACAATACATTCTATAGGTTTATTGTTACCCATCTGACAGACATAATTATGTTGGAAAGGCTCCTATTATCTCTTCTGCCTTCTTACCAGAAACCTTTCTTTGGAATTCTTCGGTCCCCCTCATCATGGTTGACCAAGAGTGGAGGTGAAATTTATATTAGTTGTTCTCACTAGTATGGCTGTAATATCTGTCCTTTCTCCTGTTCATTAGTGAGAAGGACAAGATAAACACCCTCATTGACATTGCCCTAATGCCTCATGTTCTTGATTAAGTAGTCTTACATTTTGTCTACTTAATTCTAACCTGTCTGTGCTGGAACTGTCACCTATAAAAAATATCTGGAGTAAATATTGACACTCATTAGGTCAAGAGAGTTAGTTAATTTTTACTAATTATATGAATCAGAGAGGTTCTTGCACCCTTGAATGTCAATGCTACAAATTTCTACTTTTACCTTTCTCTGAACTTCTTCTTCCCTCAAATTCATTATCTAGCCAATCCATATTGTATACTTCAGTCTGGATGAGGACACAAAGATGATAATGCTTAAGGTGTAATCGTCAGGTAAGGGGGAATATCATTGAGGCTACCTGGATCAATAGATACAGACTGTAATTTAGCACATCCAGCTTGGATTTAAACCCTTACAAACTAGATAAATACAAGGACATAAAAAGCCAAAATGTCTATAAAGACCCAGAAGAAGATGGTAAACGAATGTTCTTTTTTTTTTTTTCTTTAGCCTGTTTATGGCACTGTAGTTGGAAATTAAAAGTAAGGGTGAAAGGTTAGCAGAGAAGTGAGAATAAGATAACATTAAAGCAGGAAAGAAATGGATATGTGGTCTATGTACCCAACTCTTCTGTATTTCCTTTTCACAACCAATGCACTAAAATTAAATGAGGATTGGAAGTCAGAATCCTTAAGAATGATGACGTTCCTTGTCCTGGGTGGGCTTAAGCCAAGGACTACAGTTCTAGGTGTTTACAAGTCACCAAAATCTTCACAAGGTCAATGGCTCCTGGTCCTTTGTTTAAAAAATGTTCCCCAAACGAGGCTTTTAAACTAGGAAACTTCTTAGATGTTTCACTTTGACCAACTAATGCTAGCTAGCATCCATAGTGTTGGAAGGTATTATACATGGTTCTAGAGAAGAAAAGTAATCACCAATCTCACTCAGCTACAAACCCTGCAAGCTACAACAGCAATCTGCCAGCAAGATGTACTCATAGGTGCAATAGATGTACAAATGTAATGGGAGGAACCAATGACTTTTGAAATATTAGATTCAAAGCCTGCTTTATGAGAGGGAACCCACACTTGACACTGTGTTAATGAGGCCAAGGGCCTGAGACTAGGTAGTTCATGGAACTAAGCGAAAACCTAGAACTATTATTCTGCTAAAAGAACACAGTTATAAATGACTCCTAATGACGCACTGCTGTACCTGTAGATCACAGCATTGTTCAGTTCTCAGCAGAGAAGCTTTTTCCTGTAGTAGATGAGAATGAACTCAAAGACCCACACCTGGACAATGTGAATGAAGCATGAGTCTCTACACTGCTCAGTCTTGAATGCTGCTTTCCTCAAAGTTCAGGGATTTATTTGGAAGAGGCTGCAGAAAGATTTTAAGACCCAGGGGTGGTAAAAAAATATTTTTTGAGGAAACAGCATTTCTTGGATGTTACAGGGCTGATCCATACACGCATGAGCTCACAGAGAGTGTGACAGCAGGTATAAAACCTGCAGAAGTTTAAAGGAGACAAAGTCTCAAGTAAAGGTGAAGAGGGTATGAAGTTCTAACCCTAACCAAAAACTATTTGCACTTGATAGATTCTGGGAGAAGGAAATCAGTTTTCTTCAATGGACTGATACTGTGTGTATCAACTACACTACAGGTGGGGCTTCACGTTCAGAAGTCATTGGTCAACACAAATGGACTAATTTTTTGTGTGTATGTTCCTATTCTTTGTTTGTGTTGGTTTGGGTTGGGTTTTTTTAGAGTAGAGAAAAAATATGATCAAAATATATTGTATGCAAATTTTAAACCATAAAATGAAAGAAAATAAAATGTTTACAAATAAGTTTCATTATGGAAAGCAAGCAGGCAGGGCTCCATTATATCAGGACAAGCTCCAAGAGAAGGTTGCCACAAATAGTAGGACTCTCAGGTTAAAAATAGGGGGCCCTGAAAAAGGATTATCACTGAGGGGCTTTTGTGTAAGGGTAAGATAGGCTCCTTTTCCTTTTACTAAGGAAGTAAATTGTCCTTGAAATTACTTGTCTGAGATACCAACATTGGCCTAGTTGGACCAGCTGCCCAGAAGGTGTCCATGCACCCCTTCATCATGGTGACTTGACTAGTTTCTGGTATGCATTTTTCAGGACCAATGGAGTATCTGATTACATAGAGCATCTAGGAAGCTCTGCTCATTAGGTTTCTATGTAAAAGAACAGGAAAAAATAAAATAATATCAACAGCAAAAGGCTACAAATTGGTTCCTCAGGCTGAAACATTTCCGTTCTCTGTTCTGAACAAAACTGCTGATAGAACCTTGTCTTCTGGCCAAGAAAGAACTGTGTGTTTCTTTGGTTCCCCCATCTAACTGCCTGAAAAGTTTCTGTCTCCTATACTCGTTACTAACATTTTTCTCTTTAGTATTCCTTTAGCGTCTGACTCCTAAGATCAACTACAACTTTACTGATGGTGGGTGGTGGGCCTTCAGGAAGCCTGCCCACTCTTTGCCAAAAGGTTTCATTTCATAGATTATATAATACTACTTTGAGTGTTTTACTTAGAAAAGAATCCGAAAGACATGCAAGTGCATCTAAACGCACAAGCATGGATGTCAGTTCACGTCGGCTCCCAGAAGCTATAAGCTTATAAAATAAGAATACCCAAGCCAGAAATGTATTACATACCTAGGAATTGCTGGCCAGAGAGCCCCACCCCAAATCAATACAGTCTACTGCCACTGTTGTTGGCTACCCACCTAAACTACACTATAAGACCCTGTTGCTGAAGACATCACATACTTTGCTATAGGACATGGAAAAATCTGACTAGGGTTGAGCTGAAAACTTTTCACTAGCACATTTCACAGAGCTAGAAGGAGTTGTGAAAATTGCTAGGGTACAATAGCCAACAGCAATTATACTTAGTTTTAGCCTCTGTGTGACACTCTACCAATATGACAGGCAAGATGCACCTGTTGGCCTAATCATGTCATGACTATTATTGGCACACAGATTGCTTTCTGTTGGAATTTGAGAGCTGCTCCACAGTATGGAAATTACATCTGGTACTGTAAGCCGCTCCACAGTATGGAAATCACATCTGGTACTGTAAGCCTAGTCAAAAGCCCAATGGCATGGGAGAACTTAGGTCCTATTGGGAAAACTACTGCTGTTTTACTGAATTGACATAATGTGCTTGTTAAATTGTATTTCAAATATTGATCTTTATGCCCATGGATTATTTCTGCTATCATCTGTTGTCAGAGAAGCTTCCTTTTGCACTGAGCAGAGACCTATAACTTGTCAAATTACTTAGAATAAGTGGGTTTTGTTGGTTGGTTGGTTGGTTTTTTGAGACAGCATTTCTCTGTGTAGCCTTGGCTATCCTAGAACTCACTCTGTTGACCAGGCTATCCTCAAACTCACAGAGATCTGCTGGCTTTTTCCTCCTGAGTTTAGTGTGAAGCCCTAAACGGGACATCCACATCACTCCATTCAAACGCTCAGAGAATGCCTTGGAATAGGGGACTGCAGGAAGGGCATAGAGTGCTGTGGAACAATCTCTTCCGAGCATGACATGGCTATTACCTTCTTGAGCTCTCAGGACATATCATTGCTTCACAAGATTGAGCCCATTAACTGAAGTTCAGGTGGGGGTTCACAAGGTCCCACCCACCACGAAACTATGTCAGCAGTTAATGGTTGCTAGGAGAGAGGGGCTCCTTATATCTTCCTCACTCTGAGGCTACACAGGCAGTCAAAGGTTGCTGATGGAGAATGCAACATGTTTTCACTGGTGTTTCTGATGCCCATAAGTTGCCCGTGCTTCTCTAAGTTCTCTAAGGTCAATGATTTCTTTGGCCATCATTAGCTCCCTGCCTGAGATGAAAAGACACTTGTTCATCTCCTCAGGAAAATTTACACAATGACAGACTTTTTTTTTTTTAGAAAGTATTAGCTAAGAATGGAAGACTCATCCTTCATGTGGGTGGCCCAATTCCATGTGCTCAGGGTTCCAAGCTAAATAAAATGGAGAAAGCTAGCTGAGCACTGACATCTTTGAAAAAGTCATCTCTGCTTCCTGACTATAGATTCACCATAACCAGTTTCCTCACCCTCCTGCTACTATGCATTTCCAACACCAAACTGTGAACCAAATTAAATCCTTCTTGTTGCATCATATCAGCAAGAGTGACAAGCTAGGTGAGTGGTGGTGCACACTTTTAATCTCAGCACTTGGGAGGCAGAGGCAGGCAGATCTATGAGTTTGAGGTCAGCCTGGTCTACAGAGTGCGTTCCAGGACAGCCAGGGCTACATGGAGAAACCCTGTCTAAAAAAAGAAAAGAGTGGTAAATATGGAAAGATAATCCAGAGGTGTAAACAGGAATAAGGCTCATATATCTAAGAGTTCTTTCTCTGCAGCAAAATTTAACTCTACAGGCATAGGTGTCCAAAGCACAGAAAATGTTTGGAACCTTTGAAAGTGATAGTGTTTGCCATCTCTATGGTAAGCAGATATTGGATACATTTTCTACATATTCACACTAGCTTTCTGACTGATATGGATGCGCTCAGCCCCAATTGATGCATATACACATAACTCCTGAACCTAGGGTGCAGGAAATCTCACAAGAGGGGTAGAAAGATCATAAGAGCAAGAGAACCAGAAAATATTCTGTGACACTGTCTCTTAGAAATGTCAGAGAAGCCAGGCATGGTGGTACAGGCCTTTAATCCCATCACTCGGGAGGCAGAGGCAGGCGGATCTCTGTGAGTTCGAGGCCAGCCTGGTCTACAGAGTGAGTCCAGGACAGCCAAGGCTACACAGAGAGACCCTGTCTCGAAAAAACAAAA
>OU015760.1:113093546-113120835 GCA_907169655.1 Acomys percivali
TGTGTGTGTGTGTGTGTGTGTGTGTGTGTGTGTGTGTGTGTGTGTGTCTTGTAGGTTCAACTTTGTAAAAATCCAGGCACTTGACACTTTTATTCTGTTTTTCCCCAAAGCCTGCTTTATTCCTTTCCTTTGGGTAAAATTCCTGCCTGCATTGGTCTCAGCCTAAGCCAGTCAAGAGCCCATAGCAGCAGCCAGGGGATCCAAGTGCTCTGTCTATTCCTGGCAGAATTTGAGAACTTAGCTAAGGCAGCACTGTAGCTGAGTGGGTCCAGGCAACAGAAGTAAGTCCCAATGTCCCTAGCCCATTCATGTTGGAGGACAGTGGTTCTGGTATGAAGGGCAAGTGCATCACTGTGCTCATCCTTATCAGAGAAATGCAATTTAAAACTACTCTGAGATGTCATCTTATTCTAGTAAGAATGGCTACCATAAAAAAAAAAAAGACATCAAATGCTAGCAAATGTGGAAGGGGGAAGCAACCCTTAAATATTACTGTGTAAACTGGTTCAGTAACTAAGGAAATCAGTGCAGAACTTCCTCAAAAAACTGAAAATAGAACTACCATATGACCCAACTATAGTGCCCCTGGGAATACACTTAAAAGATGCAAAGTCAGTTTGCACCAGAGACACCTGCAAGTCCATATTCATTATTGCTCTAGTCTCAAAGCCAGCTTGTAAACACATGAATGGATGAAGAAAATGTGCCATATATAGACCATGGAGTTGTATTTAATCGTAAAGAAGAATGAAACCATGTCATTTTCAGGAAGTTGGGTAGAACTGGAGAGCATCACATTCTGTGAAAAAAGCTACTCTCACAAAGACAAAGAGCTCCATATGTGGAAGTCAGGGTAAGGCAGAGACATGAAAGTAAAAGAAGAACTCTTGGAAATGTGAAAAGGTAAGGAGAGAGACGGGAAGGGAAACAAGAAAGGACAATAGCGGGGATGAATATGATCAGAATACCTGATGTGCACATAGAGGAGCGTCGTCATGAAACTCGCAGTGTAACTAATATATACTGATAGGGAGGGTATGGGGAAACTAGATGGAGCTTGATGGGAGTAGTGTGGTGTGAATATGATTGAAATACATTCTATGCATGAATGGAACTCTCAAAGAATAAAAAAATATTATATCTTATTTATGCTAATAAAAAGTGGGTGTTTTGTTTCCTTGGACTGCCTTTTTAAAATGCTACAGATTTGGGGGAGGGTTGTCTTTTTTTGTTTGGTTGGTTTTTTTGAGACAGAGTTTCTCTGTGTAGTCTTGGATGTCCTGAACTTGTTTTGTATACCAGGCTAGCCTCCAGCTCAGAGATCCACCTGCCTCTGTCTCCCAGAGTGCTGGGATTATAGGTGTGCACCACCGTGCCTGACTGCAAAGGTGGGGGTAGGGTCTTAAACAAACAACAGGTTTTGATTTTCTTATAGTTCTGAGTTGAAATGTCTAAGATCAAGATTCTGAGCAGGCTGGTTTCTTGTGAGGTATCTCTTCTGAACTTTTTTTTTTTTTTTTTGGTTTTTTGAGACAGGGTCTCTCTGTGTAGCCTTGGCTGTCTTGGACTCACTTTGTAGACCAGGCTGGCCTCGAACTCACAGAGATCCGCCTGCCTCTGCCTCCCGAGTGATGGGATTAAAGGCGTGTGCCACCACCGCCCAGCCTCTTCTGAACTTATAGATGGCTGGCTGCCTTCTTGCTGTGCCCTCTGTGTATTTACATGGCTTTTTAAAGGACCTCATGCATGCTAAGCACTAGCTCTTATACTGAGTATACTCTTAGCCACTTTAGTTTGATTTCATGTTGCTGTGGAAAAAATCCTGGCCAAAAGCAACTTGGGGAGGAAAAGGTTTATTTGGCATGGTCTATCACTGAAGGAAGTAAAGGTCAGAACCTAAGAGAAGCCCTACTGGCTACTCCATGCAAAATTCTCTCCCTTTTGGGAAGAAAGAAGTAGTTTACTCATAGGCTCATGCTTAGCTAGCATTTTTATGCAGCTCAGGCCCACCTGCCTAGGGAATGGTGCTGCCCACAGTGGCCTGGGCCCTCCTACAGAAGTTTATGATGGGCCAGTCTGATCTGGGTAATCCTTCAAATGAGACTCCCTTCTCGGGCTACTCCAGGCTGTGTCAAGTTGACAGTTAAAGCTAACTAAGACACTCTCTGTGAGTTTTTAGTTTTAAGAATTGTGGGAGCATATGGTGTTCTTCATGATGACACTAATCTATTCTGATCAGGGCCTTTTGTTTAGGACCAAGAAGTGCACCCAAAATCTCCATCATCATATAACAGGAAGTTAGGAAGCCAACCTGGAAATTTGAAGAAAATGTGGCCATTCGATACCTAATGATGCATGCTTGTAGCTGCTGGACTTGGCAGATGGAGGAATTTTGCAGCATGTTTGAAGCCAGCCTGGTCTACATAGTGAGTTCCAGGTCAACATAGTGAGACCCTGTCAAACAAACAAAACAAACTTTGAGACCCAGACACTTGAAGATGATTTTCCACTGTGCCTGAAAATGTTGCGTTACTCATGATTACCACCTCTTGGATGTAAGATGATTACTAGAGCTGGGATGGACATGGGTTACTCTATGGCCAGGTCTGTCTTTAATCAGGGACATAAGTACTTCCTTTATATGCCCTTAGTCAGATCTGGGTCAGGGGTCTCCTCTTCATGTCTAATGCAACCACAGGCAAAAGGTTCTCAATCCTGTATCCATGTACAACAAAATCAGGCAGAACCAGGAGAGAAGTTCTTGGTGCTGAACCAAAGCAAAATGAACAGGGTAGTAAGTCTATCCTAGGAAATAAATGTCCTAGATTCATCAGATATTGGCTTGATTTTCATAGTGATGATTTTCATAACAGAAGTTAAATGTTAAACTTAACATAAAGCAAGGGCGGATGTTCTGAGGGCGTGTTTGGAACATGTGGTTGCCCTACAGATGGCTGGGAGGTGGATTTGTGGAGTTGCACTGGGGGAGAGTACGGTAGGGAGAAGAACAGAGTGGGAATTGCAAAACCTAAAATCAACAACAAACCCCAATGGAATTGTTTATGCTTAAGATGTCTAACAGCACTTAAGGACCCCAGGATGTCCCCACCCAGAAACTCCCCTGGAACCCAAAACTAAGAAGGGTAAAAAATATTTTTCAAGTAGAGAACTTCCTTGGCTGCCTTTTTTTAAACCCCATGTGTCCACAGCGTACTGGGTTTGTCTGTAGAGCAAAGCACCCGTCATACAGAACCACCTTGCAGTTTCCAAACCTCAGAGGATGTAGTGTCCTTACTGCTCAAGCAGGGCTAGTGGGGAGGAGGGGTGTGTTCTGGGCTAGCCAGCCTCTTGTTCTTGGGCCAGGCAGGTGGGCGGGCAGCTGTTGTTAGGACAGTGTGGCCCCAGGCGCCACGTACCGCCCTCCCCGCATCGACCCCGCCCCCCTGCCCCCGCGCGCGCGTGGCCTTGTGGGTAACTCGGGGCCGCCAGGTGACAGCTAATGGCGGCGGCCGCCTGACGCGAGTGGCCGAGCGGTGGAGCAGGGCGGCAGGGGGCGGGTCACAGAGCCTGGCAGGCCGCTGCTGTACTCGGGACTGCAGTTCACCAGAGGCGCCGGGTTTGACGCGTCATGGACAGGCCGTTGGCGGCGGCGGCCGCGGCGGCGACTGGCTGCGAGGGCGCTGGGGGCCCGGGGCCGGGGCCGGCAGCTGGCTGGAGACCCCCTCGGGTTGTAGGGGGCGCCTCGGCCAGCTCCCGACACCCCAGCATGGAGACCCTGGACAGGTAAGTAGGGCCCTGGATGCCACAGCCTCTCGGTGCCCAGCTCAAGGCCCGGAGTCCCCCCCTGGCTCTCGGTCTGGAGCGGAGCCGAGGCCGGGGTTGGCGGCCCCTCCGCAGCCACCTCTAGCCTTCCCTGTCCCGATCTAGGGCAGCTGCCCTAGGACTTGCCCGGGGTTGGGCACCTGCTCACTTCCGCCCAGCGAGCTCAACAGCTCTTTGCTTCACAGCTGTCAAACCTGCGCCGCCGGAGCCTACTGCTCCATGGGGATACCTGAGGGAGGGGGCGAGGAGGTGTTGCTTGGCTTCTTTTTAGTGTCACCTTCTTGTCTAAATTGTGTGATTTTAAGATCCAGTTCAGCTGCCACTGCGCTGCTTGGGGGTGGAGACTGGGAGGTGAGACTCCATAGGCAGCAGAACTGTTGCAGATGGTCATAAAGATACACAGATTTGAAAAATTGAGACGGACCACTTCCATAATGCTCACGAGGCATGAATACAATTGTGTACTTTCAGTTCTTTACACTTTGAAAAGCACAGTTTCTTTTTTTCCTTGGGTTCCTGAGTCTCCTACTTCTAAGGTAGATTTAAATATGTCAGTTCAAGGCATACCTGTCATGCCCAATTGGGAAAAGGCCACCGCCCAGTCTGATAATGACAAGAGGTGGCTGGAACATCCAGTTTCCCCACTTAGACACTTGGGCAACATACAGCTGTGATGTAGCTCAGTGGGTTTTAGCTGTTTATGCCTGCCTGTCTTAGTCATTCCAGTGTGCTGAACTTTTGGGAGTTTCCAAAGACAGGCAAAGGAGCACCGAGCAATACTATCTCACCTTTGTAGCTCAGTGTAATTACAGTATGTTTTAGTACACTAACCATTGAGTAATAGGCTTCGCTAAAAACTAGCCACAGCTAAGACATCCCTTAGAACCATGGAAAGCATCCAGCAACACGTGAGTTCTTATCCATTCATAAAGTACCACACTATGACTTTGTCTCTAAGGCTGATAATCGAAATTGCATGTGTTAAGTGCAATTTATTGGTAAATACAATTGTGTATTTTCAGTTCTTTACACTTTGAAGGGCACACAGTTCCTTTTGCCCCCTTTATATAGAAGTATATTCAGGTGGCAGCATAGATCTGAATCATTGAAGTAGCTGAAAGATGTCATTCAATGTTTATTAGGAACTACAAGTGACCAGGTCCCACCCTCAAGGATGTTGATTTGGGAGGTTCAGGGAAGGCCCAGGAGTTTGTATTTTTCAAAAGCTCTGTATACACTACAGTCTTAGTAGTGACCCACTATGTGTTGGTCATGTAGACATGCGGAACTTAATTTAATTTGGGGATGTAAGATGTTAGTGATGTGGCTAGTAAAGATGGAGGCCAGACATTTGAATTGAGGAGAGAAAGGAAGTTAGCTGCTGAATGGAGTGGGGAATGCACTTTGGCCTTGAGATCAGAACATGTGCCTTGTGGGAAACTGGAATCAGAGATGGCCTGGTGCCTGTGAGAACAGGCAGACTATCTTCCTATGAAGCTGTGCTATCATCCCTTCTCAGGATGTGTGCAGTTCTCTTAACCTGCATCAGAACCATCTGATGTCAGTCAAGTAAAAATTCAGATTCTTGGGGACCACACTAAATCTAGTATGTTTTGTAGCCTGAACCAGGAAGTCTTTGACATCTATATGGGACTCCAGTTTGTAAGGCAGGAGGAAGACACAGGAATTTGAGAAGGATGTGGGCATTGTGCCCACAAGAGTCCAGCTTGGAGAAACCAAGCTTCTAAAGCAAATTTAAAGGGAATCAGTTTAAAGCATAGCTGCCTTTCCTCACTGGAAAAGGCCAGTTGAGCATGGAAGGCAGTTGCACCATATAACAAGCAAGGAGAAAAGAGGGCTCAGTTCGGATACCTGCACACTCAGCCACGCGTGCTTTCCTTTAGGGAAGTCTGTCTCTGTGAGCTTGTTTTGGATGTGTTCCATGAACCTTGAGGCCCTTATAGTCTTCAGAGTATTTCACTTCTCTTGGAGAAGAAGCTGTGGTCCTGTGAGAGGATGTGGCTTCCTAAAGGTCACAGATCTAGTTGGTGACAGAAACAGGACTTGAGCCCAGACCTCCTGGTGGCTAGCCCATTATACCACTCTGTATAGCTACTCTGAACCAGACCACTTCCTGTTGCAGATGGCAAAAACATGTCAACAACAATAAACCCACCCCTTTCTCAAAACAGCACAGTCGACTTTAAGCCACAAAGGAGCTATTTCAGTTCACAGATCACTCCAGAGAGGAAGAGATAGGAATGGGCACAATTGGAGCCAAGGACCACCTTTGAAACAGTGTTGTTAGAGCTCCCTATCTCTTGTGCTTGTGTCTTTAAAAACATCTCATTTTATTTATCTTGTGTGTTCTTCAAAGTGATAGGAATAGGCCTCTAGAAGTCTTGTGGTACATCCATATAGCAAGGATCCAAAAGGAATCCTGGGACTACCTGGGCAGTTCTTCTGTGAAGGAGGACAGGAAGAGGTGGGTCAGTGCCAGGAAGCTGTGGATTGCAAGTCTGCAAAGTAAAGAGAAGTGGCTTATTGCAAGAAGGCAAGGTGGGATCTAGTCAGCAGTTGATTTCCTCTGGTTGATTTTATGTATTTGTAGTCGGTGATGGGTACTGGAAAAAAAAAAAGGAAGCTTGGTGTTGTAGTCTATACCAATAAACACTGCACTCAAGAGAAATCAGCAGGATTACTGCATATACAAGGCCAATACTGTGGTAAATATAGTAAGTTCCAGGCAAGCCTACACTGCAGAAGAAGACTGTCTCAAAATAACAACAATAACAAAAAACAAAAACAAAAAAGAAGGAACAGGCAATAAAAGGGACACCAACATTTAATGCCAGCGCAGGGGCATCTCATGAGTTTGAGACCAGTCTGGTCTACAGAGCAAGCTCTGGAACATCCAGGACTATATAACTACATAGAGAGACCCTGGTTCAACACACACACACACACACACACACACACACACACACACACACACACACGAGGAAGGGATGTTTCTTCCTTTTCCTCCAGCCCTTTAGAAATTGTGATAGTTTTAACTTCTACTAGGATCATGGAATCTTAGTATAACATAGGCATTTGTGCTTATTCAGCAAATATTTTACATATATTTTCAACCATAAAGACTGGACCACCTTAATCAGAGACTACAATTAGGTGTTCTGTCCTTCAAACACAAGAGTGTCAATGTCATTGGTGATGTTTTGTTTTGTTTCCAGATGAAAGTTAACTTCAAGGCAAACAGTCCTAAGTGTTTTGCCCTCTTGTTTGATTTTTTCCCCTGTTTTGACAGCTCTGGAAAGGAGCCTGGCTCCGGAGGGCAAGTTTTAAACCTGTTACTTGGTAGTTTGCCTATGTAGTCTATTAGGTCAGGTGAGCACAGGCTAACCACTCACCAGTCATGTGACCATGGACAAACCTGGAAGCTCAGTTTTCTTTTCTATAAAATGGGTCACTGGGAGGCTGGGTAAGGCTGTCTTTTAAACTATCAGAGGGTTCCATTTTCTTTGTACTGTTGTGTTTTCATATTGAAGCAATATCCCACCATTTGTGGTACTGCCTTTAGCTCACCATGTGCATGCTTGGTGCCCACAGAAGCCAAAAGATGGCATTGGATCCTTGGGGACTGGACTCAAAGTTGTGAACTGCCTCCTGGACAATTGGAATATGAACCTGGGTCCTCTAAAGAGGTGCCAAGTGCTCGTAACCACTGAGCCATCTCTCCAGTCCCCACACTTACAATCTTAAACATTTTTTAAAAGGTTGAGTGATTTAACTAGAACTAACCTGAAACCTGATCTTATACTCTGTTTCGTCTATTATTGATTCTTATATTAGGTAAAAAGTCAACCAAATAGTTTAAGACATAGTGGTGCATGTCTATAGTTTTAGCATTTGGGAGGTGGAGGCTGGAGGATAGGGAGTTCAAGGCTAGCCTCAGCTACATTGTGAATTGAGGCCAGCCTTGGCTGTACATGAGACACTTTAAAAATATAATATCTATATCTAAATATTCCTAACCAGGACACACTTTTCTCATTTGGAGTCTGTTTCTAAAGATTTTTAACCATGCGATTTCTTTTAGTCCTACAGGGTCACATGTTGAATGGTGTAAACAACTTATAGCTGCTACAATTTCTAGTCAGATTTCAGGTTCAGTGACATCAGAAAACGTGTCCAGAGATTACAAGGTAAGTGACACTGAGTGTTTAATTCATCATTGGTATATAAGTAGCCAAGAAGCTTTGTAGTTTTAGTTCCCACGAGCCTTTTGTCACCTTGTTTAATTGCCCTTTGGGGTGGTGAGGACGAAGGTTCTCTGATATTCAATCTGAAAATAGAGGAAAAAATTACCTATTTCTCTTTTTTTGTGGTTATAGTTTTATAACTGACAGAAAATATTGTCCTAGGGTTTGATCAATTAAAAAAAATCAATCTCTTGTTTTATGAGAAATGTTTAGTGGGCATAATGATGCATGCTTGTGACACCAGCACTTACAGGGGAGTTTAAGGCCAGCCTATTGTCTACAGAGAGCCTTCAAGGCCATG
Source organism: Acomys percivali (assembly GCA_907169655.1). Lineage (NCBI taxonomy): Eukaryota > Metazoa > Chordata > Mammalia > Rodentia > Muridae > Acomys > Acomys percivali. Next base: position 113,101,935 of record OU015760.1, read on the forward strand.
GTAGGGTACAGAGTGAGATACCCATTTAACAGCAGACAAACAAAAATAAACGTGTTAGCTTTCTTTGTTATTGTTTTGTGTAAAAATCATACCTGGATGAGCAACCCTTTACTTTTGTATTTGAGTATTCACCATTAGCATGGATACTACAATTCTAACTATTTACAGAGCTCAGAATGAGGCAGCCTCATTTTTAGACCTTACTGGAGTGAGTAATTTTTGTTTGTCTTAAAGGTTGGATTTCCTGCATGGTCTAAGGTTAAGAGTGAGATGCTTCTTGTTGGTATAGACTGGTTTCTAGCACTATCCTAGATCTTAATAGGTACTCAATAAATAGTTATTGCAAAAATCTCAACTGCTCATCTTTGTTCAGGTTACAAGCTAACATTTTCATTCCAATAAGCTGTTAATAGATACACTAAGTGAAACTGTATTGATATTTTCTTTGTGTTTACTTGTTTTTTCTGATAAAAATGGGTGAATAATATTTCCCAAGTATACATCCTTCCCTTGTTGGATCATAGCATAAGATAAGAAACACACTCTAGCACCTGTAGTTGAGATTTGCTCTTGTGCTGTCTCACTTCACCAAGTCAACAGTTGCCATTGATTATGCTTACCAAAGGTAGTAGAAATAGAATAACCTGCCACTCAAAGACTGACAGTATATCCCATAATAGTGTCCCTGATTTGTGATTTTCATGCATGGTGGTAAAGGGGAGCCTGATGCTCTTGGTCTTTAAAACCTAGGTAGGAAGCCACTCCACAGAAATGCTTTGCTGTAGCAGCATCAGATCCCACTAGTCCTAGGTAGCCTGTTGCCCTCCACTTTACCTGAAACCACCTACTCAAGGACCCCTGTCATCAGAGGATAGCATGCATACTCTGGAGTGATTTTCTTTGTTGCCAATTATAACTTAACTGTAAATTTTTCATTATGACTTAATGGTGTCATGTTGGTTCTTGAAAAGAGTGAATGCAGCCAGTGGTGGCATACTCCAGAGTCTCAGCACTTAGGAAGCTGAGGCAGGAGGATCAACTCTAGTTCAAGGCCAACTTGGATGACAAACTGAGTTCACTGCTAACATGGGCTACAGTATAAGACCATGTCTCAAAACACTAAAACACATGATAGCAAACAAGACTGAATGTTGACTATGTTGGCTGGATATTTAACATGAAATAACTAAATTTTATCAATTTTAATCTATTTACAAATTTTGTATAGCAAAATCAGCTCATGTTAGAATGGTTTAATAGGTACAAAATAATAAGGTTTTTATATATTTTGGAAATTGAAATTTAAGTCCCTACATCAGATCATAGTCAAAGCTTTTGATGGATTATGTAAGACAGCATGTTTTATAACTAAATTTATAAAGTTGGCATTAAGTTCTCCAAAGAAACATATTTCAATAATAAAAGCACAAAATATTCCTAAACTACACAAACTGTTGTACATGCTATGACTAAAACTGAGAGTAACCCTTTTGGGCTTTGGAGATCCTCTGGCATAGGAGACATGGAGTTGGTTCTAAAGATCCAGATACAATTTCGGAAGGATTGAAATTGTAGCCATTGAGAGAAAAGATTTGAAATTATCTATTGTGTGAATGTCTTATTTAAAGCCCATACAGATTGGTGCTGACTTCTCTCTCCTCCCTACCGCCCTTCCCTCTTTCAAGTGCCCTCCCTCTCTCTTCCTTGCCTCTCAGATTCCCTTCCCTTCTTCCCTCTCGCCTTCCTAGCTCTTCCCCTCCCTTCTTTTCTCTCTACTGCCCTCCCTTCTCCCCTCTACCCTGTCTTCTTTCTGCTCCCCTCTCTTTCCCTAATCTCTTCTTTCCTCCAGTCCTTCCCTTGCCTCTTCCCTCTTCTTTTCCCTCCTCTCCCCTTTCTTCCTGTCCTGTCTCCCTCCCTTCCCTCAAACTCTAAATCTTGATGGCTCTTCCCTCTGGAGTTCTGGGAGTGTGGGAGTGCTCTGGCACACCTGGTCGTCTATAGTTCTTATGCACGTGGAAAGACAAACATTAACACAAATGATATTCAGTTACAGCAAGCTCAACTCGTGGCGGTAGAATTGTGAAATGACAGGTATTTGCCAGGCATTGTCGTAGCTAAAAGGGTAGACAGTACTAGTTAATAAATGCTTACTTATTATCATTTGGTATTAAATACCAAGCCACCTAAAGATTATCCTGATAATCTTAACTCTTACATCATTAAAAGAAATGTAGTAAAATGTTTCTTTTGTTTATCCTCCCCTTACCAACTCAATTGCTTTTATTTAACTAGTTTAACTAGGCCAATATAAAGAAACAAATCTGGGGGTTGTCTTAGGAATACGATCAAATTACATTGTATGAAATTCTCAAAGAATTAATAAAGACACCATTTAAAAATTCATGCCCTTGAATTTATTAAATTAAGACTATGATCTGTCTGAAATTTTCATAGATTAGATGGAATAATATAGTTAGAAATTATAGTGAACTATTTCTAAGGACTCTGTAGAAATGACACAAGTAATGATAGCTTCCAGTATTTAGAAAGCACATCTTGACCAGGAAGAGGGACTTTTATGGAGTAGTCCAAACAGTGCTGGTGAGGTATGAGACCTTGTATAATCTCTCAGTGTGTGACCTTTTATAGTCGTTGGACTTTCCTTGATTGTAAGGCTGAAAGGGTTATGGTCAGATTTCAAGTGTCTAAATGACTTTGTTTCTAGAATGCTTTTCAATTATGTTTTGTTCAGAAGAACTTGATTCTGGTCTGCCTTCTGCCAAGTAGTCTACTATATGACCATCTTGCTTCTTCTGGATCTAGCATTATCATCATCATCATCATCATCATCATCATCATCATCATCGTCACTTTTCTGTCCCTCTGCTGTCTTTTTGCTCCTCTTAGCATTGTGTACACAGTACTGCCTAGATTTCTTCTTTAAATAGTCTAAACTACAAAAAAAAAGAGAAAATTGGGATGACATTATACAAATGTTCTTTTTTTTAGTTTAGATTATTTAGGGAAGAAAACTAGTGATTATTGCACCAGAATAACATATTAATCTCTGAATTCTCGACAGAGATTTCTAGAAGGGCTTTAGAGGGAAGGGAGAAACAGTATATGGGGAACATTTAATTAGGCTCAAGTTAGGACTCTGGTCATGTTTCTGAATTGGGTGCAAGCCTATGAAATGGGGATTCACGGTTATAATCTGTGTCTGAAAACCTGGCTTCATGACTTAATTATTAATCATAGGCTTCAGACTCAGATGCCTACATGGGACAGTTAACAAGGGAGGCAGATATAGGAGGGAGATGTGAAGAATTGAAACTATAATATGCCCCATAAAAGTGTTTTTGCAAAGCCCCATTACTATCTGTTTGAGCAATAGCTGTCCAGTTTTAAATCACTTAATAGATGAGAAAAGATGATCATCCTATGAAAAAGAATTACTTTTTAAGAATGTTGAGACTTGCTCCTCTGCAAAGGTAAAATAAAACTATTTTAAACTAAAATACCTGAAAATTGTCTATAAATAATACAAGAACAACTTGAAGTCTAAAGTAGTGAAGAAAAACTGGCTAGGGGTCTCAGTACCCCAAAATTGACAAGTTACAGAGTAAGAGAGGGTATATTTAGAAACTTCATACATGATAAACACTGATATCCAGAGTACATAAAGAATACACAAAACCTAACAGTAAAAATGGACAAAAGTCATGAGGTCTTTCATCAAAGTAGCTCATGCAGATGGCAGAGAAGCTCATGAAAAGTTCTTCATAACCACTAGACTTGCAAATTAAAGCCATGAAGATATACCACTACATATCTATCAGAGTGGTTAGAATATTGTTCAGCAATTTTAAAAAAATACTGATATACTCCTCAGCTGGGATGAATCTAAAGAAAATTCTATTGACTACAAGCATGCAGTGCTGTTTTCCAAGTATAGAAAATGAAATTCCCAAGGCCTACAGTGGGAGACAACCTAGGCTCCTCCTGACTTAAAGGCACTCCTCGGCTTACAACAGAATCCAAGTCAAGAATAAGATAAACTTCTATGTGTATCTGAAAGGGTTCATTTTAAGAGAGAAGCAAAGGGAGCCAGAGAAAAACACTCACAAGACTTTGAGGCACACCACTGCAAACATAATGCTCTTCTGTCTGAGCTACTGAGATTTCCTTACAGTAGCTTAAGAACCGGGTAAGCATAAAAACTGGCTATAACGCCGTCCTTTTCCAGACTGTCCAGTGATTTTCTTCCAATAGCAAAGACACTGACAAGAAGTTCTGTCATCTGTTAGACTCACCCTCATTACTTTGTTCTACAGTAGGCATTATTGCCATAAAACCATTATTGTGAAGGCTTCTTTCTAGTGTTCATCTCTTGCTGCCTGCCCCTTTACCAAGCATTCAGGACAAATGTGAAAATACTACAGCATGCTGGAGTAGCTGAGTAGAGACAGAGGCAGAAAAGAAGTGGCTGATTATATGTTGTTGGCTTCCTCAACAAACTAAACCAAGAGATGCTCTGAGTACTGCAAAGAGATCCACATGGGGCTTCTGTGTTAATTATTTAGAGCGCATCCTGAGATCCCAGAAAAAAGCAGAGTTGTTAGGGGAGCAAATGTGGAGCAGGAATACCATAGGTTAACTAGCTCTGCCACTTTAAATTTGGCCAATTTTCTTAACTGTGCCTTGCTTTTCCCATCAAAGAATTGGGATCGCGAATAGTGTTATTTCAGCTAGCCTAAAAACAATAAAAGTTCATATGTATCAGGTGTTCAGAGAAGTGGCTTGAATATATAAGACACAACACCTCCCGACGGAAAACACTGGAAGAACTAAAAACAAACTTTAGACCAGCAGAGCCTGCGAAGAAGGAGGTAGTAGTTTGAGAATATTTATTTTTCATCTGAAAGGAGAGGCTATTAAATAAATGCCATTTGAAGGGGCTATATCAAGGAGTAACGCAAAGTCAGTGAATGTAAGAAGCAGAAGATGTCCTTTTGTTTTTAATAGTGCATTATGTGTGTGTAAAGCTGCTCCTAGGTACATGGCTGTGGAGCCATCAATTGGAGTATGATACCTACAATGGTCATATCCTCAATGAAGAATGATTCTCCTACACCAGCTTTCTACTGCTATAGCTCTGTCAGTATGCTGTGGGGCCTGGAGATCATCTGCCACGTCTATGTGAGGATTTTAGCTGGCTTTACCTTGTGTAGGTCTTCTGCAGATAACCACAGTTATTGAGTTCATGAGTGTGATAGCCATGTCATGTCCAGAAAACAGCACTTCACAGCACTCCTCATCCTCTGCTTCTTATATTCTTTCCACCTACTCCTCACAATGTTTCCTGGGACTTGGTGGCAGAAAGGGGGACTGTGAAATAGATGTCCCATTCAGAGCCAAGCACTTAGTGTCTTGTTCTCAGCACCTTGGTCAGTTGCACAACTTACCATTGACTATTGTCCACTGCAAAAAGAAGCTTCTCTAATATGGGTATAAATATAAATACTTGAAAGGCAAATTGACAGCATGAGCACTTACAAAAAGGACAATAGCAGGTTCTATCTTAGGGCGTGTAAACTCACCAGCCACAGGGATTTTGACCAGGATTCCAGAACCAGGAATGAAATTCCCACCTGCGGAACAGCCTTCAAATACAATCAGAAACCATTCAGCTACTCCATTAACAGTCATGCCACTATTGCACCAGTTGGCATATAGTTTCTAGTGAGTTGATACTTTAGTCTGCTCAATCCAGTACTAGGTAAGAACGTTGATGTCTTTTTCCCTCCATCAGCCTGCATAGCACCTTCTGGCACTAGGGAGGAAGTTTACTGGTGAGTTTGAGAATGATGTTTTTTATGTCCTAAAAGCCAGAATGTGTGGTGTTTTCAACAGTAACCAAAGGCAGCAGCAATAGCCTGTGGTACTTTGGTGACCAGGGACCTCCTGACCAATGACTTGTAGGGAGGTATTCCATGCCTTGTACTGCTGTTTTCATTTAAGAACTCATGCCTTCTGGGAGCAACGTTGTCCAATTATGGAGGATAATTTCATTTGGACACTTTTTAGGTTGCTAATGCTGACACAGGGATGGCTTTGTGGCCTGTGTTCCAATTCAGGTGATCTTCTCCCTCATTAGTAAATCCATAAAGCTAATAACCTGGCAATTGTCCTTGTTTGGTGATGTATTTCTCATTCAACATCCTGTGGTTGGATGTTAGCATTGTAGACTTTGGAATGGACTACAGAAACATTATAAGTCTTCCCCAGAGTGTTACAACTGTTTGTTTTTCTAAGGTTCTTTCCCTATGTGCAGTCTTCTGAGTAGCAGTTTCCCACACAGAGGCTGCAAGTTCAGTTAGCATTTACAGGCCACAGGCACAGGAATAATACTGCTGAAGTTAGTGTTTCTCAATTAAATAAAGCATAATTTCACTTCTTCTTCAGGGACAGCCACTACCTCTTCCTCCTTGGAGCTACCTCTTTGTTGCCATGTCCATCAGAGAAGGCCCCTGCTTCCAGCGGGGTAGCCATATCAGAGAGTTGACTCCTAGAGTCCCAGTATGAATTGGAAATTAATTTGAATAGAAATCAGGTTCAGGTCTCTGATTATCTCACTGTTAGGATTCTGAATTCATGTATTGCTAAGTTGTGTTCTGGATCCAGTTTGGGCTCTCTGGTTTTGTGACCTGGTCTAACAGCATATCTCCTTTTTTATATCATTGCTTCTGTATGGAAAATGCCTTCAGTTTCCTAAACAGAAACCACATTTCCTTTTGAAATGCAGCCTGTTCACAATAGCTCATGAAAGCACTTGGCAGAAAGGATCTGTGTTCAAATCAGATACTTCCCTGAAAATTACAGGACCTATGTGTTAGGATTAATTCAATATTGAATGAAACCTTAAGGATAAATATGTTATAGAGGATCATAACATTTCTTAGGGAGTAGGCTGTTGACTCTAATGGCATCTTTCACAGGTCAATAAGAACATTTCCATGATGATGATGATGTTCTGTATTTTAACTAACAGGTTTTCAGGAGGCCTGATACCAGGGTAAGGATATTTGGCTTTTGGCAGATGGGCCTCCTGCTTATATATGTCTGTGTTTCATGGAACACTTGGTTTCTTGGATGTTCTTTGCCTTCTGACTGGTTTGTATGAGTCACTCTGATCAGTTTGCTCTGCTGTGTCATAGCTTTAAGTGTTCACTGCAAATGCTTTGTTTGCTACAGATTCTTAATCGTGTGAAGGCAGGGGATATTGCCACCAGTGTGCTGTACTGGCTTTCCTCCTAACACTTGAATTCTGACTCAATGGATATTCGTGGCTAGTGCTATATAAGAAGTCTAGGCCCACATTGGCCTCTTTTTAAAAATAGGCTTTTAATTGAAACAGAATCATGCCATTTTCATCCCTCCCTTTCCTTCTCCCAGCCCTTCCCAGCTACAATCCCTTGAACCCCCCCCCGCATATCCTCTCAAGTTTTTAGAATCGACAGACTCTTTGATTATTATTGTTACCTACATACATTCACATATATGTATGTATGTATTAATCACATTTGTTATATGACTCATGCTAAAGAACTTAGCAACCAAAAACTGGCCATTTGTTGTCCATCCAATCTAAGTAAGACTAAGTCATGATTGTGTTTGCATGTTCAATCCAAACAAGTTTAAGTGATAATCTTAAAGCAAGATTTATAAGAATCAGTATTTTTTTAAAATACAGATTATAGTGCGTTGTAGCTTTTATTTTCCTTATGATTTTCCTTCCCTCTATTTCAGAATATTCATAAAGCAAGACAGAGATTGGTAATTTGCATGCATTTAACTCCTAACATCAGAAATGAAAAATTAACCTATTTTCATTAAATAGAAACTATCTGGATTTTCACAGTATGATTTAATTACCTCAGTTTGAAACTTATAACCTCACTGAAGCCAGTGAAGTTGTACAGAAATCACCAGATTTAGTAAAATTCTTGCTATACTAGTAAGTTTACTGTCTTACTTTGTTTTTGTTTTTGTTTGTTTTTTGGCTTGTGAGAATCAATTTCTTTCATTGATTCACACAGCTAAATATTAGTATTTGGTTTTCACTTGCATGGATTTTGAAATACTTTAAGTATTTGCTCTGAATAATCACTAATTTTTCTGTTTTAACACTTTAAAAAATCACAGAATCAATTTTCTGTTTTAACATTTAAAAAACAGAATGCTTCTGTTGTTTTTGTATGTAAAAACTTAGAGATTTCAACAAAACAAGCTCCATTTAAAACCTACACTGCCTTCATAGTTAGCTACAAAGTCATTCTGAGTATAAAAATGTCTTCTGTAGTTACTGAAGTTTATTGACCATATTGTAAATGTATGAAGTAGTAAATGCGTTCAAAAGCTTGCTACTTCTTCTGTTGCCATTAGAACCAGGTTGATAAAGTAAAAATGTTCAGTTTCAGTATTGCCACTATTAGAAATTTGATGTGACTTTAAAAGGGAGTTAATAATTCCGTCATGTTACACATTCACATTCTTCCTGCCAATTGGTAAGTTAATAGTACAATTTTTAAGCTTTTGAAAGAGAATTAATTCTATGAAGAAATTAAGAATAGCATACCTCTAAACAAATAGAATAAAATGAAGGATATGTAGCATTTTAGTTTTTTTAAAGCATGCTTTTGATACTGTAGTTAGAAATATGTAATGTGATATTGGTTGTAAGTCACAGCATTTAATTAGTAATAAGTAATACACTAGTACACATATGTATATATGTATATATTATATATAAAATCTTGAGCATGTATTATGTGCATTTATACAAATGAAATTTACCCCTGGGTAATATAATAATCCTTTAGACTATGCGAGTGCTTACTCTGTTCAAAGACCTATGAACTGCCTTTGTATTTTGGCTTGACTGCTCTTTTTGTGGTTTCTGTGGTATGCTTTATTTTCTACAAGCACATGATGTTGTGTTATGTTCTTTGCTATTTGCTATGGTGTTGCTTAGTTTTATAAAGACAGTGCATTGTTTGAAGTCCATTATGTTCATTTGCTTTTCATTTTTCTACCACAACACAATCACAGAAAGTAGACACTATATTTTAGGCTGACAGTGCTATAGATAGTCCACACAATACTTTCTTAACTTGAAGGGGGCAAATATGATTTGCAAAGTCATAAAAGGTGTGTCAACTTTTACATGCTTACTGTCTCTTAAAAAGAAATTCTGTCCTTTCACCTGTCTGTTTGCACGTGTTTCTCTTTCTCTTCTCTGCCCTTTCTTGTCCATGCACCTGGTGCTGTGCAGGAGATAGCGGAAGAACACAATGGCTACCCTTCTGAAGCTGAAGCTGATCAGGTGGCAAGTTCTACATGTTCATCTGTTTGTAGCTACAGACCGTGTATCTAGAAGCCATTTCATACTAGATATCTAGGCAATAAGCAACGCTTTCCAGTTGCCTTTACTACCATAATAGTGCTCTCCTGTCTGTATTTGGTAGATTTCATTATGACATTATTTGCAAAAATTGGTTTATCCAACATTTTGTCAACTAGAAACTGTTTCATCCACACTTCTTGGTTTTCCAAGACAGGGTTACATGACCTGTACCACTATAAGAATATGAAGTGTTTTAAACAAGGACCTAGAGGGGTAAACACAAATGCCACAGGTTCTTTACAAGGATGCAAACTTTTCTTTACTCAGAGTTGCATGGTGGGGCTTGAGGCTAAAAGCACTGGCTGCTGGCCAAGCAGTGGTGGGGCACAACTTTAAGAGGCAGGCAGATCTCTGAGTTCAAGGCCAGCCTGATCTACAGAGCAATTTCAATACAGCCAGGGCTACAGAGAGAAATCCTGTCTCAAAAAACCAAAAGAAGCAAACAAACAAAAAGCACCCACTGCTCTTCTAATTCCCAGCACCCACATAGCAGCTCACAGCTCTCTGTAACTCCAGTTCTAGGTGATCCAATGTTCTCTGCTGGCCATGTGCTGCACATACATACACATGTAGGTAAAATACCCATACACATAAAATAATGTAATACAAATTTAAAGTTACATTGTGTGTGGCCACATTGTATGTGTGGTATTTTGTACTTGTGGAATAAGCATATGTATTTTATTTTTATTAATTAGAATAATACAGAATCCTACTGTTTGCTTCCTCTTTAAGATGTTCTCCAGATTCGTGAAGTAGTAGTGTTTTTCCTGCTATTGATATAGAAACCAAATTGGGAATCCTGTAGAAGAGTATCTCTTTGGGGCTGCCTGGCAAGCACCAAGTGCTCAGCCTAGCCTTTGTTCCCCATCACCTGTGAAGAACCACCTCCTTCATTGACCCCAGAAGCATCTTTTAGGACTCAATTAGAAAATCACTGCTTTGAGCATGCAGCTGTTACATAAGTTCTGTACCCAGAAGTTTAGAGTCATGCTTACGAAAAACAGTGGAGAGGTCAGAGTCATCTGAATGGGTTGGATCCCTCAGGGACAAAGTCATGAACTTGTAGATCTCAGCTAGAAATTCAGAATCAAAGCACCTAGGTTGAGATGAATGAAGGGAATAACTTGACTGGGCAACATTATGAGCAGAGGCACCAAGAGCAGTGGGTGCGTTTATGAGATCAAATTTACTCCATCTTTAAGTTGTGCTGCACATAGGTTGGATAAATCAAGGGTCAAATCATGTCCTGTGCAACCTAGTAGTTGCAATAAAAGCTTAATATAGCACAAATGTGAGTCCCATCTCCTAACACAGCTTCATAAACGGGATCTACTGTGCTCAAAAAAAAAAAAAAAAAGCCTTTCTCTTATGGAAGAATCTGAAGCATTGGGGTCATTTCTTTTGTTATTCTGGTAGATGTTTTTTCATCATTTAAAAACATATCCCACATTTAATAATCATTAGTGACAGTTTTGTCTCACCATTCACAAACACACTCATGCCTCATAAAAATGTACAAGTGTTTCCAGTCATGTTTGACTATGGGACAAAAAGAGGACCAGTTACTCCTTGCTTATCTTGAGAGCCTTGTGCATCCTGCCACGGTTTCATTGACTAGCCCAGGCTTGAAGTCTTGAAAATGTTGGATATGGCTTGCTCTAAAGCTGAACAGGCATCTTCTCTTCCCAGACCCCCTCCACATGCTAGTGATTAGAATCTATTTATAGATTCCAAAACAATTTATCCTCAGTTATTTTTAAATATAAGCTTTGGAATATCAGTCTCTATGCTATAGTATTTGCTTATTAAAGTAAGCTTTAACAATGTAACATTTGAAGTAATTTACAACTCTGACATTGATTAAAGTAGCTTTTTCACTTGGTAATTATGCCGTAAAATTTGTCACTAGTCCAGATAGTGACTCAAAGCAGGCCTTCAAATTAAGGTTCCTGTTAAGACTGTTGATATTTTAGTGTTTATAAAATAAATTGTTTAGAGGTATATGTACTGGGTTATGTTTTATTGAGTAGAAACCATATTCTCTAATCAGATATAAGTAAAAAGGAATCTATAAATGGGGCTGAGGGCAGAGCTCAGTGGTAGGCACACTTAAGGCCTTGGGTTTTGATACCCACTGACCAAAACAAGTATAATAAATGATTGTGAAATTGAATATTAAAGGAAAAAGAAGGTCAAGTTTATATAAAAGTCCTAAAATTAATGTTAAGATAGGATTGGCACTATAAAATCAAAATTTTACATACATTTTGGTTGAAAAATGTCTTAAACAGTATGTACTAAAAATTCAAATTGAATTCTCTCTCTCTCTCTCTCTCTCTCTCTCTCTATATATATATATATATATATATATATATATATATATATATATAATTTTAACCATACACTTTTTGATAAGAAAAGGATGGAGCATGTAATCTTCTGTCCTCTTGGTAGAAGAGGCATACATATATACCCTTAATCAACACTGCCCACCTGTTTTCTGATGAATGTTATGAATGTTTTATGTTATAAATGATGAATGTCCTCCCAAGTGTTAACAGGTATTTCTGAAAAAGCACTCTCTGATTAAGGAGGTATGAGACATGTGCTGTACTCTAGCGCCCTCTTGCCGATTTGGTGTGCCTTAACACACTAAAGCCTAGCTCACTTTTTCAAAAGCCTAATTTGTTTTATCTAGCACAGCATTTCCTTTTTTTGTTTGTTTGTTTGTTTTGTTTTAAGCCTATTTACATCTCATGGGAAATTAATGTTCTGTTAAATACAGCTTGGTAATTTCTGTTTTTTTTTAAATCACTTTATTCTTATTCATTACACATTGTGTCAGAGATGCCCAGGAGAAAATGACTGTGGTAGAACCTTGTAATGGGCCCCAAGTTTAGGGTCTAGTCTTAGCTTTTTAGTTCAAGAACTATCTGTTATCATACAATGAAGCTTAGAAGAAGCCTGTTCCCAAGTCACAATGTTGGCCTGCAATCTTCTTTTAACGTCATCATAGCCAGGAAACCTAGTAATCCATTAGCAGTTTTCTTAGAGAGTAAGATTAGTTATAAAAATGAATTGGCCTTGAGAATGCAGATGAACACAACTTGCACCACAGCACACACACTACGATACATACAAGTTGAGTATTCTTTATCCCAAATGTTTGGCACGCACACAGCTTCCAATTTTTGAAATTTGTCATATTTTGGAGTATTAGATGAGACTCAAATCTAAACATGAATTTTGTGTGTCTCTTACATCTTATACACATAAACTAGAGGAAATTTTATACAGTACTTTTTAATGTGTGTTCTTATCTGCCAATAAAATCTCAGCCTAGAAGGAATGAACAGTGGCCTTCCCATTCTTCTGTTTCCTGTCATATACTCACACATACTCACGTGTATGCAAAGACACTTATATGTTTGCATGTAGCTGGAACTCAGTGCTAAAACCTAGGGCTTTCCTTAGTTGTGCACTGTTCTGAGATCATTCTCTGGTCATTTTAATTCAGCCTTAGGGTTTCCCAAACTGTTTCATAGGCTGGATCATTTCTGCTCTGGCTAAACATCTCACTTCTAGTGTTTCTATCTATTAGTCTCATACTCAGAATGTAACATTTTCTTCTGACCTTATTTCCAAATTTGATGGTACAACAGCTCTGTAGTGATTACAGTATCTGTCCTGTCAAACCACTTCTGTATTAATGCTTTCTAACTGTTAATTGTAATATGTTGTAACAATTTGTTAGACTATGCAGCATGATGTCTTGTGGTGCTGAGCTTTGAAATTACCGTTTAAGGGGAGGGAGCACACATTTTTGCACGCTTCTGTAGCCTTATCAAGAGATCCCAAAATGCCAGAAGTCTCCTCAATTTACAGATGGAAAGTGAGATTTATCCCTGTTTGGTTTCTTGCCAGGCTCTGAGGGATGGAAATAAACTGGCACAGATGGAAGAAGCTCCACTTTTTCCAGGAGAATCAATTAAGGCCATTGGTAAGTTTAATGTGTACCATTTGCTTATACCATGAAGTGGTACTTTGTGAGTATAGATGGTGTGTATATTGGAGATTAGCCAGCCTGATTTAATTAGGTGGAAAGGAGATTGGAGGGCTAGGTCTCTTCATTCTAGTTGGCATCATCTAACCTTAAGAGATAGAAGAAAGTAGAGGATCCAGGTAAGTGGCAGTTGAGTGTTTACCAAAAGAAAAAGAGCCTGCCTGTTTCTCATGAAATGACAGTTGATTGGACACCGAGTGTAATGCTATCTCACTGGTTTGATGGATTGTTTCACCATTAAAGAAATGTATCAGTAGAAGTCCTCAATAGCATATCTTTTTTTTTTTAACTATCAAGTACAAATTTTATTTACAGTCTCCAGTCCATGTGTATTTGACAACCTTGGAGAAAATACTTCACTATCTATCCTATCTTTGTGAATCCAAAGTTTTCTACCTAAATCACTTTATCATAACTTGCATTTACCACCTTCAAAACATCTTTTTAGATCCTAAATAATTTTATTAGATCCTAAACAATATAAGCTTTTATGTCTTTAATCTTTAATAAGGAAAACTATGAGACTATAACTATCTAGTCTTCAACTCCGTCAGAGACCTGAGAAGGATAAATGTTACTTGAGAAACCAGGAAGTAAAGATAGGACCAAAGCAATGCCAACAGCCTCCAAAATGATAACAATGACAGAGATTGCTGTCTGCCTAGGCAATCACCCAAGATTGCCCTGTGTTATTGGGACATTCAATCTTCAGGCTATAGCCCCAGTATATGTGGCAGACTTTTCTGTGAAGCAGGAATTGTCAAGCACTGGCCTACCTCCTTTCTGCAAAGTGGGTACATTGACTTTCCAGTGTTCTGTTTGCTCACAGTTTGGACATACTGATGTCAGCAGTTGAGATAAGGACATTTTTTTTCCTTTTTGTCCAGTGGCTTCTTGGCCACATTTGAATCAAGCTCCAAGTGGAGGTTCCTCAGTGTCCATCATCTTTGAAGTAGATTGGAGGTGCTACCAGGAGCAGATGTGTCTCTCTGTCAGAAAAGCCTTTTATTATTATCAATAGCATATCTTAGTAACAGTTTTGAGAACTTTGCAAAGAATTTTTGTCAGCTTCTATGATTATTGAAAATATAATTTAAAATAAAAAGAAAATATAATTTTAGTGGAAGAAAAAGTTATGTGCTGCCATCCTGTCTTATAAAGGTAATGGCATGAGGGTTACCATACCTCCTAAAGTAAATTGACACATACCTCAAGAGAGAGTTGGTGGGTGGGAAGGGCTTCTGGGTACTTTTTAATCTCAGCTGGGTTGGACAGTTGGCTTTGCAAGGCTATGTCCTTATTCCTTCATAGCTCTCTCCCAACATGGATGTTCAGTCTCAATATATTCATCTCATATTAGGAACATAGGAATGGTTGGGCTAGCCTACCAGAGCCTCCAGCTAAGGATGAATACCCTAGTTGGTGACTCTGCTATCAACATTCTTCACTATCCATTTGTTATTTTGAAACTCTTTCCTTGAATGGTGGGTCTTGTTTCTCTCCTTGTGGTCCTCTGGCTTCTCTGACTCTTCCTTCTTTGGATGGGTTTTTTTTAAGCATCACTCTTTCAGTCTTCCAATCTGTTTACATGGTATGCCCTACTTCTCCAGACAGTAAGCTACAGAATTATAGTGTCCAATATGGAAAGGGATGGATCACTTTGCCTTTATCAGTAGGCCAGAGTCCAATAAGAAGAGATTAGAACGAGTCTCGGTGATTGGTTTATCACTTTGTACTTCAGACTCACATTTGTATTAGAAAGAGTCCTGTAAAGTCTTGGATTGTAAGCTCACAGCTGCATTAGTAAGATCTCTCTGTGGTCCTGGTGTACATTCTCTCCTGTTTGTGTCTCTTTTTACTCTGTAAATGGAACTTTGGGAGATGGAGCCTCTCACATAGCCCCACTCCTCTCCCAGTTATTAAAAATATTTTACAGTTACATGTTAGGGTCATCTGCACATCCTTAATTTTTGTAAGTGCGCTTTACATTCCTCCACTGGCTTGCAGAGGATAAGTAAATTAAATAAGATATGTTCCTGGAGGTAAAGTATGAAGTAGGTCACTGTAAAGCAAAATACTCCCTACTGAGTGTTATTTTCGAAGGGGCAAAGTTTTGACATAGTATATCCTTGGGAAGCCATTGTCACTCTTATAGTAATGAACATATCCAAAACCCTAACAGTAGTTCCCTTATGTCATCCCCTTTCATTTCTCCTGTGTTACTCTATGCCGCAAAACTGTAGACTACTTTATATTTCTAGTACTACCCAGAAGTGAAATTATAGCATGCTTTGCTAAACTTCTTTCAACCAAATAACTTTTGATATTCAACCACATTGTGACATCAGTTAACCATCATCCCTTTGTATTGCTGAATACTATTTCATGGTAAAGATGCATCTGTGTGTTGTTGGGTAGTTGGGTTGTTTCTGCTGCTTTTATGTTATAAATAAAATTGTTATGAACATTTTTACACAAGCCTTTATACACATATTTACTTTCTTTTGGATAAATGCCTAAAGAATAGAGCAGGCCATTTAACAGAGGAAGCTGATGTGTTAGTATACACATCAGGAGTGCAGGAGGGTTCCACTTCCTCTTCTTTTTTAAAAATATATTTTATTAATGTATTCATATTACATCTCAATTGTTATCCCCTCCCTTGTATCCTCCCATTCCTCCCTCCCTCTCATTTTCCCCTTACTCCCCTCCCCTATGACTGTCACTGAGGGGGACCTCTTCCTCCTATATGCTTCTTCTTTTCTGGTCTGGATGCCTTTGCTTTCTTTTCCTACTCCAAGCCTTCAGTATGAAGGTAAGGAGAAGGGTGAGAGTAAGATGTTCTTATTCCTAACGTAGAGAAAGTGTTCAGATTTTCTCCATTAGATGTGATGTTGGCTGTAGGCCCTTTCTTATATCAGAGAAGTTTGTTTCTACTCTTACTTTGGTAAGAATTGTAGTCAGCAATTGAATTTTGTGAAATGCATTTTTGTATCAATACAATGTTATTTTTCTTTAACCTGTAATATGGTAGATTGCATCAATTAATTTTGAATGTTTAATCTACACAGTCCCAGGACAAACTCTTTCTTTAGTATGTATTACCATTTTATGGAATGTTAGGTTTGATATATTAGAATTGCATTTAGGAGTGTTGCATCTGTATTTATGACAGACAATGACCTATAGTTTTCTTTTCTTGTAATGGCTTTTCAATTTGTGGTATCAGTAATACCAAATTCATAGAATGAATTGGAAACTATTTTCTCTCAGCTTTTATTTTGGAAAAAAATTTTATTTCCTGTTTACAATTTGTAGTTTACCCATGAAACTACCTGGACTTTGATTTTTCTTTGTGGAAAGGTCTTAATTACTTAATGTAATATCTTCAGTAGCTGATGGCTAATTTATCTTGGCATTTTCCCCATGTAAACTTAGGTAATTTGCATCTTTCCAGAATTCATCCATCTAATTGGAGCTGTGAAATCATTATCAGAATGTTACTTTCATGTCCTCTTAGTTTCTGTACACTGGTGACACGGTCTTACACACATCCTGAAGTTGTAATGTATATGTATATGCTCTCTCCTTTCTCCCTGGTAAATCAATT
Source organism: Acomys percivali (assembly GCA_907169655.1). Taxonomy (NCBI): domain Eukaryota; kingdom Metazoa; phylum Chordata; class Mammalia; order Rodentia; family Muridae; genus Acomys; species Acomys percivali. The sequence continues at coordinate 113,119,077 of OU015760.1, forward strand.
GTATTGGTAATTCTCAAAGAATTAGCTTCTGGTTTCATTATTGTATTTGTTTTCTATTTCATTTATTTACACTCGGATCTTTATTGCTTCTTATCATCTGCTTACTTTGTGTTCTGTTCTCTCTTCTTCCCCTCTTTGCTTAAGTGGGAAACCATGGTCATTGATTTGAGAACTTTGCTCTCCTCTAGTTTGGATGTTTGTATTTTCTTCCAATCATTGCTTCCCACCACCTCATGAATTATGATTTAGTGTTTTTACTTTAATGACATTCAATGCTTTTGATTTCTTCTTTGATCCTCATACTACTTAAGAGTATATTGTTCATATCAGGAGTGGAGGCAGGAGGATCAGAAATCCAAATTCATCTGGAACTATATAGTTTAAGGTCAGCTCATGCTAGATGAGACCCTGTCAGAAAAACTAACAAAAACACCACCACCAATAACAAAATAATGAGTTGTTTAATTTCTGCATATTTGTGAATTTCTCAAATGCTCTTCTGTTGATGATTTCTAAGTTTATTCCCATTTGTATTCAGGAAACATACATTTTATGATTTGAATATGTCTCAAGACTTGTATTATGGCCGAGAAAATGGCCTTTTGAGTGTTTTGTATACTATAGGAAAAAACGGGTGTTGTGCTGTTTTTGATTGTAGTGTCCTATAGATGTCAATTAGGTTGAGTTTGTTGATATTGTTTGAACCTCCTGTGTCTTTACTCATCCTGCACTTCTCTCCTTTATTGTGGATATCTGTGTCCCATTGAATATCAATACTTTCACTTCTCTGTTTTGGAGTTCTAGGTACATAAATCTTTATAATTATTATGTCCTGTGGTTAATGGAAAATTACTTTCTTTATTCCTGGTACTAATCTTTGCTGTGAAAGTCATTGTTTCATATTATTATAGATATTATAGCTTTATCCTAATTAACTTAATATACCCATTTCAATTTTAAAGTATTTATGTCTTTTTTAGCTTTGTAAATTTGTATACAAAATAATGGGTTTCATTGTGGTGTTTTGATGCATGTTTGTTTTTCTGAGATAGCTTATGTAGCCCAGGCTAGCCTCAAACTCTTGTAAAAATGCTGCTCTTGACCTCTTGATCCTTCTTTCTCAACCTCTTGAGTGCTAGGATTTCAGGTGTACATCGCTACACCTGATTTTACAGGACTAGAGATCAAATACAAGGCTTTATCTATGTTAATAAGCAAGCATCCTACCAGTAGAGCTGGAGTCAAACATTTTGTTATCAATCTTTTATTTTCCTTTTATCTAGTTTCATGATCTATATGCATAGACACACAGCATACACACAATAAAATCTAGAATCTGCATATGATAGGAAGTATGCAGTATTTGTGTGCTTCCAAATCTGGCTTATTTTACTTAACACTCCCCAGTTGCCTTCAATTTTCTATAAATATCATGAATTCATCTTGTTTATGTTAGGTACAGTGCCATTGTATGCATGTACCATATTTTTTATTTATTCATTTTTCTATGTAAAGTGAGTTTCTTTTGAGCCACATATAGTTGAGATCTTGGTTTTGCCCACAATCTGACAATCTGTGCCTTGTGTTTGGGATGTTGTGTTCATTAACATGTTAGATTACTATAATTTAAAATTTTCTTTTGTCTCATTTAGTTCTTCCTATCTTCTTTATCTTTTGGTCTTTTTCGTTTAATTGAGTACTCTTTTTTCTTTCTTTCTTTCTTTCTTTCTTTCTTTCTTTCTTTCTTTCTTTCTTTCTT
>OU015760.1:113120845-113169001 GCA_907169655.1 Acomys percivali
CTTTCTTTCTTTCTTTCTTTCTTTCTTTCTTTCTTTCTTTCTTTCTTCCTCTATTAAAGTGATAAGGACTGAACTGAGAGCCTAAATGCTTGTTAGGCAAGCGCCTTGCCGCTGAGCTCTATCCTCGCTAATTAATTGAGTACTTTCTCTCAAAATGTATTTTATATCTTCTATCTGTGTAGTTGCTACAATTCTTTTTATTTTATTCTTTGCTTTACTTGTTAAAAATGTCTTCACATTTTTTGATGCAAGGTCTCACTATATAGACCTGGCTTTCCTAGAACTTTCTATTTTCACTAGGCCTTCCTTGAACTCACAGAGATCCACCCATTTTTGCCTCCACAGTACTTGGATTTACTATGTGTACTACCATTACCAGACCCTACACAGCTTTATACTTCTTTATGTGTAGAGTAAGAACTGTACAAGTGTATACTCTCATGTGTCCCCTCCAACCTTTGTTTGTGTTATTATCCATTTTACTTGTATATATGCTATAAACCCACAGGGTAATACTTTTATTTTTATCTTTTAAGGACAGCATACTAATAATGCCTTGACATTCTATAGCTGCATTTATTGGTACATTCCTTGCCAACCTATCTGCCTGGCTTCATGACCCTCTACCCTCACTGCACCCTCTGATGCAGCCACAGTAACAAGATTCTAACAACTCTTGCTGCTCTCTCTTCTCCCTCCCTTTCCTCCCCTCCCCCACCTGCTTCTCTGACAAGTCCATCCCTGTGTGTGTTCATATCACTACGGAACTTACTTATCAGGCTATAATGTGATGGTGATTTTTATGTGTCAAATCTAACAGGTCCTCAGCTGCTTATAATCAGGGACTATGAGCAATTATATTAGACCCAGAACCCCAGCAACAGAAAACACTCATTATATATTAAATTATAGAAAAAATAAGGAGAGTGCTTTGACAGTTGGCCGAATCATCCTACTATCATGATGTTTGTCTGTAGCTATGCATATTCTGGTCACTCCAACATTGCAGAAAGATGCACAATCTCTGTGATAGATATGAGTCTTTTAATACTCACAGGAATTAAATAGCTCTGAACATTTGATTGATAATAAAGAGAACGTTAACTTTGATAAGGAATTTTTGTTTTGAAACAGAGTCTCACTGTGGCTGTCCTGTAACTCACTATGTTGACCAGGTTAGCTTGAACTCACAGAGATCCTCCTGCCTCTGCCTCCCAACTGCTGGTTAAGATTAAAGGCATGGACAGCCTTGTCTGACTGATTTTAAACAAGCCCTCCTTCTGGCACGTAACCAGCCTAGGGTCTCAGGCACTGAGCTTTTACTCTCAGCCTGTGAAAGAAGTTTTCTTTTTCTACTTCATTGAAGGGGTGCAAGTTTTCTTCAGCTGCCAAGCAGTTTCTCTTCAAACAGTATTTGACTTTTATTAGTTTTATGTTGTATCATTTTAGAGGATGATAGCTCAGTATCTTCTGAGTATTATTAATAATTTGAGTATTACCAACTTTTCTTTTTTTCATCTTATGCTCAAATAATATTTATATAGATCTTAACTTTTCCCCAGATAATATTTTACTGATAAGTCATATTAACAACCAAAGAACATTCTATTATGATCTTACATAAACAGAATAAAACAAATAGACTGTTACTTCATTTCACAAAGGCAACACAACTCTGATACTATAACATAACAATTAGTACACAAAACAGAGAACCACAAATCTCATTTAAAAATACAGATGCCAAAATACAAAACAGTACAGCAGCCAGTTTAAATAACCTCACAAAACTGTACAAAAGCTTGGACAAATATAAAAACAAGCTGAAAATTCAAACTTACACACAAAGAGCAATTCCAAAAACACCAAAAGCACAAAGCACCCCCCACCTCCACGCTCACTGTTGCCTTTGGGCACAGGAATAAGATCATCTTGGTAACACCTATTAGTGAGGATGAGAACTGCTGGTGGGGTCATGGGAATCATCATCACTGTCATGGGACTCCTCACTCGGGTCCTTGTATTCTAACTCTCCCAATGACTCAAGGTACTGGTATGACCATGTCTGGGGCTGGTTCTTCTAGAGAGTGGCCAAAAACCTCATGGTATGTACCTTGTTGGTCTCAAAGTAGTGCCTAGCCCCCCCAGCGAAGCTCATATTCTGCTGGCTCAGTGAACGAGATTTGCCTGTACTCTAGGCCCCTGTGTCTCACAAATACACTAGTGATGAGTTTCTTTGTACTTCTAAAGAGACCACTTGTCTCCTGGAGATCCAGCCCTAGTTGGAACAGAAAGTTAAAGAGCAGATTCTCCCTGATACAGTAGCCTTTCATAAAAATGAGGCTCAAGACCACCATCAGGAGGTTGATCTTTGGCTTATCTAAATAGGATGCCAGCAAACTACACTGAGGGTTCCCCATCTTTTTGAAGATAATATAAGAATGGATTTTGGTTGAGATGTAACAAGAATAAATTAATAAAGTTTTTTAAAAAAAGAATGGATTTTGGTGTCAACTTCCTTCAGTTGACAAACAAATGTGCACTCTAGCTTAGTGTTTGCACACTGATGATCTGTCCAGCTCTCAGAGATGGTTAATGTTTTCGTCTGAGAATATGAAGATGAGAGCATTATCAACTTTTCAACCAGGGAAAAATATTAACTGCCTAGAGGGGAAAAGGACAAAATAAACATATTGTAACACTTTTTAGGTTAAAGTCTCAGTAAGTAGTAAATCAGAGTGTTGAACTATATCAGAAGACTATCTACCTATGTCATTATGTAAAAATAATAACTGATAAAATTATTTAACATTTTAAATTCCTAGAAGACTGGACTGTGCATATGTATTTGGAAACTCAGATTAAAAGTTACTAAAGTACAAGTCTATAAGTCATTGCTACTTTGGTTTTCTTCTTTCAGTGAAAGATGTCATGTATATTTGCCCATTTATGGGTGCAGTGAGTGGAACCCTGACAGTGACGGATTTTAAAATGTACTTCAAGAATGTAGAAAGGGTAAGTTTTTTAAGGTATGCTTTGTTTTTACAATATTATGAACAGTAAAAGAAGAAAGTAAAGAGTCCCCTGAATTAGCATCACAGAGATACTACAGGACAGTGAATTAGAAGAGACTTTGGTCCTTAATAAAAATGTTAAAGTTGTGCTTAGACTTGGAGGAGAAGTGTCACTGTGGTCTGGGTATAAACTTCCTGAGTTATACTATCTCTCAAATGCCAGCTTCTTAGCTGGGGCAAACACTTAAAAGTAAACAGACATATATTATGAGTCTGGAGCAACTTAAAACATGAAAACTTTGTTGACCGACTTTGATAGATACTTCATTTTCAAACCTAGGACCCACATTTCATCCTTGATGTTCCCCTTGGAGTGATCAGCAGAGTTGAGAAGATCGGTGCACAGAGCCATGGGGATAACTCTTGTGGAATAGAGATTGTGTGCAAGGTAGGCTTCAGACACAGGACAACACTCACATGAAGGCACTCCACTCTGAACTGTTGACTCACGGCCCTTATGATCTTTGGATCATAGGAACAGTTTGTACTGTTTTCAGGGCAACAACTCCTTCAAATCTTATATTAGTGAATGCAAACCACTGTGTAATTCATGAAAGCAATCCTTTTTGAAAGCCTCAAGACCCAGCTATTCCACTCCTTGGAATATACCCAGAAGACGCACTACCACACAACAGGGACATATGCTCAACCATGTTCATAGCTGCCTTATTCATAATAGCCAGAACATGGAAACAACCTACGTGTCCATCAGTAGAAGAATGGATAAAGAAACTGTGGTATATTTACACTATGGAATACTACTCAGCTATTAAAAACAAGGAATTTCCGAAATTTGTGGACAAATGGATTGAACTAGAAATTATCATAATGAATGAGTTCACCCAGAAGCAAAAAGAGTCAAATGGTATATACTCACTTATATCGAGACACTAGGCCAAGGGGTACGCCCCCATGATAAACTTTACCTACCAAGAAAGTGAGTCAGAGGGGAGAAAATCCTATTGAGACTTTAGGGGTGAGAAGCCTGGAAGAATGAGGAAATAGAAGGATCCAGTGGGTCCTGGAAAAATACAGGCAGGTCTGGGCCCTCTAGTCCGCCTCAAACTATGGCACCAGCCAAGGAAAATATAGCAGTAAACTTCGAACCCCTACCCAGTCTAGCCGATGGACAGGACATTCTCCACCGTTAAGTGGAGAAGGGGATCTGACTTTCACACAAACTCTGGTGCCCCATATCGGACCATGTCCCTTGGATGGGGAGGCCTGGTGGCACTCAGAGGAAAGATAATAAGTCACCAAGAAGAGACTTGATACCCTAGGAGCATATACAGGGGGAGGAGGTCCCCCTCAGTCACAGACATAGGGGAAGGGAGTAGAGGGGGAAACGGGAGGGAGGAAAGAAAGGGAGGATACAAGGGATGGGCTAACAATTGAGATGTAATATGAATAAATTAATAAATAAATTAATTTTTAAAAAAAAGAAAGCTGAAATGTTTCTAGTTAATGTGACCTGCAACCTAAGTGCTGGCATCATTTGTCACATCTCACAGTTTGATGTTTTAGAAGTACTTTTAACATGGTAAATGGTTAAAACCTTCCCCAAGGGACAGCCTATTCTAGAAATCTTGTGATTAAAGCATCTTGGCTATGTTGGAACTTTCTACCTTGAACTTGGTTCATTTTTTTTCCTTTTTACTTCCTTTAAGAAGTTAGATAAGTGTGTGTGGGATAACTTTAATGATGGTAACCAAAAGAAATATCTCAAATGCATAAGTTTTATGCCTCAGGACTTTACCTCATATAAGAGAGTTTATTAAAAACTAGCCAGGCATGGTAGTGCACGCCTTTAATCTCAGCACTTGGGAGGCAGAGGCAGGCGGATCACTGTGAGTTCAAGGTCAACCTGGTCTACAGAGCAACTTCAGGGCAGCCAAGATAACACAAAGAAACCCTGTCTCAAAAAACAAAACAACAAAAACTAACCTAATGTATCAAGAGATATATCCTGCCTGCAGATTTGTCAAGATCTCTTCCAAAATTGGAATTTGGATTACTGCATAATCTGTTTGCTGGAATCTGAGGACATCTCCATGTCTGGTTGGCTCAAGTCCAGACTCACTGTTGGCCCTACATGGCAGTTGTTTTCCATTCCTAGATAAGGTTCCACCTGTGGAACAGTGGCAAGCAGCTGCTTAGGAAGGGAAACAACTGCCATGTGAGGGCTACAGTGAATTGAATAGGTCTGTGGTTTTTGAAAGCTATCATTAGTCCTGTAACTCCCCAACCCCCACCAGGGGGAGCTTAGAAGCCAGGGCCTTATGAATGCTAGACAAGTGATCTAGCACTGAATTATGTCTCCAGCCCCTTCTCATAACTCTTTGGGAGCAACTCACTCTCAGGCTATAGGAAGTGCACTTTTCTGCAGCTGTCCTCCACGCATCCTTGCCTCCCATTCATTCCTCCTGGCTTTCCTGTAGAGCTCATTTTTTGTAACATGCCTATTTCCTCACACTCACTAAAGTCAATAAATGTTAATCACTCCCCATTCTTATTCCTCCTTTCCTGGGTAGGTAGAACCTAGGGCTTCTCACATTCTAAACACATATTTTACTACTAAGCTACATGCCATGTTCTTGCACATTCTTCCACAGCTTATAGTTCTTTTCCTCCTCTCTATGCATTTCTAAACAGCAAGTGAGTTACCAGGGTGTTTGCACAGCCAGTGTAGCTTGAAAAGCAGACATGTCAGGAAACAATGCTACTGTGGTACCTTTAAGTATTTTATGGTATTTTAAAGGTATTTTGTGGCTGGCATGGATATTTGCTGACAGCTGATTTAAATACTTCTTGGCCTGGAATTACAAAGACCAGGCTCTCAACTCATGTCTGAGAACCTCACAAGGTGTGGGGTTTTATTTTTATTGATTTTTGTTGTTGTTGGATGTTTGTTTGTTTTCACATCATCAGTTTTCACTCTTTAGCCTTGGAAGGCCTGAAGCTCACTATGTAGACAGATGTTGGCTTCAAACTCATAGCTATTGCCTGCCTCAGCTTTCTGAGTGCTTGAAAGACATGTTCCACCAAACCGGGCTTATTTTATTATTTTTCATATGTGTACATGTTTTTCCTGGTGTCTGTGTAGGCCAAAAGAAGACAGTAGATCAGATCCCCTGCAAATGGAGTTACAGACAGTTGTAAGCTTCCATGTAGGTGCTAGGAATTGAACTTGGATACCCCTGGAAGAACAGCCAGTACTCCTAACCACTGAGTCATCTTTCTACCCTGAGTTTTATTTTTTTTACAAGATGATTCATAATTCCAAAGTCCAAAAGCTGTATATAGTAAAATGTCAAGTCTTTCTCTCCCGCTCTTCACTCTCTGTAGACAGTTGCCAATGCCTACTGTAACACAGATACCTTGTGCATGGAAACACTTCTTTGAAAGAAACAATGAGCCATGTGGTGGCATACGCCTTTACTATCAGCACTTGGGAGACAGAGGTGGGACGATCTCTATAAATTCATGGCTGGCCTGGTCTACATATCAAGCTCTGGGTCAGCCAAGGTTGTATATAGTGAGACATTGTCTCACAAAAGAGTGGAAGTAGGGTAGGAGAAGGCAATGATAGTGTGTACACATGGCTCTGCACCTTTATTTCCCAGTAACTATGTATCTTAAAATTTCTTTGGACCAGTGCATATAGAGCTGTAGTTTCTTTTTAGCAGGTCTTTAGCTGCCCTGTATATTAATTCAGCTACCGCCCCTACTCATGGGCACTTGGGTTATTGCCATTCTTTTAATGTTGTATGTGTCACAATACATTTACTCCCCAAGCTACTTTTTATTTGTTTGTGGTTATATTTATTTTCAAATTTCATTTGATGTTAAAGAATTGTGGGGGGTGAGTGACCATATATATGTTAATTGAGAGGAACATAGTTTTATTGGGAGGTGTTGCTTAAAACACTGTCACGGGAAGAAATCACACTATTAAGAGCTAGGCTTGTATGCAGATATAAGTGAGTATATACCATTTGAGTCTTTCTGCTTCTGGGTTAACTCACTCATTATGATCATTTCTAACTCAATCAATTTATCCACAAATTTCGGGAATTCCTTGTTTTTAATAGCTGAGTAGCATTCCATAGTGTATATGTACCACAGTTTGTTTATCCATTCTTCTACTGAGGGACATTTAGACTGTTTCCATGATCTGGCTATTATGAATAAGACTGCTATGAACATGGTTGAGCAAATTTTCTTGTTGTGTGGTGGAGCATCTTCTGGGTATATTCCAAGGAATGGAATAGCTGGGTCTTGAGGGAGCCCTATTCCCAGTTTTCTGAGATAGCACCAGATAGATTTCCAAAGTGGCTGTACTAGTTTGCATTCCCACCAGCAATGAAGGAGTGTTCCTCTCTCCCCACATTCTCTCCAGCATGTCGTGTCGCTTGAGTTTTTTATCTTAGCCATTCTGAGCCCAATGGGCATGTCCCACGAAAGCCTTCACTTACCAGGAAACTGGGACAGAGGGGAGGACATCCTATTGGGACTCTAGATGAGAGAACCATGTGAGAATAGCAGTGTAGAAGGATCCAGTGGGTCCTAGAAACCTACAAGTAGAACATTATGATAGGCAGATTTGGGCCAAGGGGTCCCGCTCAAACTAAGGCACTAGCCAAGGACAATACAGGCGGTAAAATTTAAACCCCTACCCTGATCTAACCCATGGACAGGACAGTCTCCACACTTGAGTGGAGAGAGGGATATGACTTTCTCATGTACTCTGGTGCCTCACATTTGACTATGTCCCCTGGAGGGGGAGACCTAGTGGCACTCAGAGGAAGGACAGCAGGTCACCGAGAAGAGACTTGATACCCTATGAGCATATACAGGGGGAGGTAATCCCTCTCAGGAATAGTCATAGGGGAGGGGAGTAAGGGGAAAATGGGAGGGAGGGGAGAATGGGAGGATACAAGGGATGGGATAACCATAGAGATGTAACAAGAATAAATTAATAAAAAATAAAATAAAAGAGCTAGGCTTGATGCATTAGCTCCTGCTAACTTGTGCTTGGGCATTTGGTCATCAGTTTGCATTGGGACAAGGGAGAGCATTTTAAGAAAGTGATCTTAAGACACAATATTTGGTACAAGGACATTGCCAAGAGCTATAGTCTTCTCATGGTACAGATTACTTTCAGCGAGTACATAGAAGAAAGTATCTGCAACACTTATTTTTCGTGGATGAAATGAATTCTGTAATTGGCTCTTTCAGCAGCTTAACTTGAACAATAAATTTTGTGCATAACTTTGGCTGGTGAGTGCATAGAATGTGATTGCACATCTTTTGTGTGTAAACATTATTCTTAGCCTGATGAAGCCCCCCACCCATACAAATCCCCTTTATTCTTAATTTTTTCTTAATTTTTCAAATCTCATTGGTATTTTTGTTGGAAGTTTTTTGAATGAATCTTGTTTCAAATCTTATTGGAAGTATTTTTGTTAACTCGTCTTCTGTTAGTTGAAGAAGTAGAGTACAGTAGAGTACAAAATGAGAGATAAATAAAAATCTTTGATGTATATCAAGGTATCTAGCTAACAGGTGCTCAATCCATGTTGAATAACTGAGTTTTGTTCATTGTTTACTAGGATATGAGGAACCTGAGACTTGCATATAAGCAGGAAGAACAGCGAAAACTTGGGATATTTGAAAACCTCAATAAGCATGCTTTTCCTCTTTCCAACAGTCAGGTAAGTATAATAAAGCAAGCCTTTCCTGCATAGAGCTGAGTATCCAATAATTCTATATTTACATATTCCTTTGAAGTTTGTTTCTATCTCTTTTCTGTGTTGCAACTAAATTCAAATATTTGGATTCCATTTCTTCTGTATAATGATTAAGAAAAGTTTCTATCCAGGTGGTGGCAGTGCACACTTTTAATCCCAGAAATAGAGGATGGGAGGGAGGGAGAGAGGGAGGGAGGGAGGAAGAGAGGGAAGGAGGGAAAGAGGGGGAGGAGAAAGAAAGGCAGGCTTCTAATTTGCTACTTCAAGTTTTGCAGATTAAAATAGGAGTTATAACACATTCAGTTGATAACAAAATGAACAACACTTTGCTATTTGTTATATGATAATAAATACTAACATGTATTTTGTGGGGTTTGTGTACAGGTGCTATTTGCATTCAACTATAAAGAAAAGTTTCCAGTTAATGGCTGGAAAGTTTATGATCCAGTGTCTGAATATAAGAGACAGGTAGAGTATGTCACTTGTGAAATGGAATATGATAGCTTAAATATCTATGCTAAAAGGTTAGCTATGTAGTAGTAGAGAAGAAGCTGTCCATCAAGTTGTCTGTAGCTCTTGTAGCTTGCTGGCTCTGATTTCCTGGGTGCCCTCTTCTCCTGTGCCTTTGCCTCCATCATTGTTTACTCATCATTTTCCAGAGGGATTAGTAGGATGTGTGCCCAAAGGGTTAAAACTCAGAGTTTTGAGAAACTACCCTTCCTTCCTTTCTTCCTTCTTCCTTTCCTCCTTTTCCTTCCTCTTCTTTCTCCTTTGTGCCTTGCTACTTTTCTTGAATGCCTTTTCTACCTTCCTGTTTGTCTTCTTACCTGCCTTCTTTCCATTCTTCTCCATTCTCTCTCTAGCACTTACTAGGCAAGTGTTCTGTTATTAAGCCATACCCCTATCCAGATATTCTCATAAAGACTTGATGACTAAGGACCCAAATTGCCATGGATTTGATTTGAGGCATTATTAGTTAAGTAACAATGTACAAGTTATAAATGAATTTTCATTTAAAATAAGAAATAAATGTGATTCATGCTTAATTTTGTGTTTTTTTTTTCAAAGTAGAGATGAGTGTTTTCCCTTCTTCTTCCTTCTTTAATACCCTACAGGGCTTGCCTAATGAGAGTTGGAAAATATCCAAAATAAACAATAATTATGAGCTCTGCGATACATACCCTGCCATCATTGTTGTGCCAACTAATGTAAAAGATGATGACCTTTCAAAAGTGGCAGCCTTTCGCGCAAAAGGCAGAGTCCCTGTAAGTAATAAGCATTACCATTTAGATAGAAACAGACACCACATTGGATCTAATAACAAAAATGGAGAGTTGAAAAATTAGCTTATAAACCTGACTATACCTTTGATCCTTAAGAAATACCTCAATATATAAACACTCATTTGATCTGTCTCACTCCTGTATATGTTTTATTTCTAAATGCAAAGGTACCTTAAGTTTTACTCTGCCCAGAAGGAAGTGATGGTTTTTGTCCACACTTTACATCAGAATAATTTCATGTCATTTGAGCACTGTAGGAAAATGGGAGACCTGGTGGTAGAGTTACAGATTTGTTTTTAATAGGAGACCTCACCCTGATATTTGTTATTATAGATGTATAAGATTTATTTTTGCGTTAAAAAATGAAACTAGCCAATCAAATAGATGTGGGGCTAGATTTTATTGATCCTTTAACTTAAGTTTTTTTTTCCAAAGGCAAAAAGGGATTTTTTTTAGTGTCTAATCAGATTTCTTTCAGTGTAGCTAACACATCAAGTCTCTTGGCCACTACTGTGCTATGAGTAGCTTACCTATTCATAACAGGAAGCTCTTTAGGAGAGATTATACTTTTTACCAATTAATTAGATAATATATTGTTTTAGGAATGATATCTATCAGCAGATAATTAATTAGATAATATATTGTTTTAGGAATGATATCTATCAGCAGATATTTATTATTTGTTGTTCTAAAACATTAGGTGTTGTCATGGATTCACCCAGAAAGTCAAGCAACAATTACACGTTGCAGCCAGCCACTGGTCGGTCCCAGTGACAAACGCTGCAAAGAAGATGAAAAATACCTGCAAACAATAATGGATGCTAATGCACAGTCACATAAACTGATCATCTTTGATGCCAGACAAAACAGTGTTGCTGATACCAACAAGGTAAGTGTTCAGTAGCCTTGTAGAAAATTTGTTTTGGTTTTTCTTTCTGTTTGTTTGTTTTTACATGCTTTCTATAAGTCTTCGTGGTTTGGGGACAGGTCATTGAATTCCTTGTCATGTGAACTTGTGGGTCTTTTGATGTAGTCTGTGGCTGTCCCTCCCTGTTTAATATATTACTTTTATGTATTTTTATATATTCTTTTAGAATAGACTCAGCTATATGAACCTGGATCCTACATTGCCTGGAATCTTGTCTTTTTCATTACTCTCCACAGTTTTGTCTGATGACTCAGTTAAGCAAAGCCTTAGAAAGAGAACTACATGAATGAGTATGTATTTTAGTAAAACAACCATATGTCCCTTGTAAGTCCCTCTAATGAATTCACTGATTACCTAATCAATTCATATCTTTTTGTATACTTTATATATTACTTTTATATATTTTATATATTCTTTTAGAATAGACTCAGCTATATGAAACTGCAAATATATAAAATATCCATAAGTCACATAAAGCAGTACTCACATATGTGAGATGGCAGTGAAATATGGTACAAACACATCTACATATGCTTCCTATTTGGTCTCCACTAGCTGAAGGGAGCTGAGTCCTTTATAAGAATGAAAACTTTAAGATCAAGCTACTGTACCCATCTTAAGAAAGACTTTGATTTGAGTCATTTCTCTTTCCCGTGGATGATTTTCCAATAGTCTGTACCTGAAGACATGCATTCAGTAGTCAGAGGACTTTACCTTCTCCTCAAGTAATTTCAAGTATTAGAAACCTGACAGTCTGTTACCATCTCCATGGATACCTGTAATGTGACACTTGGACAACCCACATCTAATGAGCACCCAGTAGGGTGCTGAGGGAAATAACAAAAGCAGACCTTTGAAATGCTATAAAACAAGAGGAGTAAGTTTTGTTTGCTTAGGAGGGGAAGGTGAAATGGCTAGTCCTACCATAGACTTAGACTTCTTTATAGAGGAGTTAGCACTTGAGGTGGGTTTATATAGTCAGAAAGATGGACAGGACATTTGAGTCACTTTGAGGATCTGTCCAATAATGTGGTAGGACATGGTTTTTATAAGAATGACAAGAATGATGGCTAGGGCACCATCATCATCCAACCTGGCTATTTGTGTATCCAGCTTTCTCTTGTCAGCTTGTTCCTTGTCTTTCCCTAATGTGCATTCCATCATGAATTAACTATAGCTTCCGAAAAGACAACCTCCTACCTTTATAGTGGCTGTTGCTGAGGGAGCATTGAACTTTGCTGTCATCACTAATGACTCCTTAGATGGACCGTTCCATTCTCTTGGCTTTCACGGTTTCATAAACTCCTCTCACTCCAACCTCCATGTTCTTTTCACTATTCAGCCTGGTCCTCTTATTCTCCTTCACTGGTTCCTCTTCTCTGAACTTCAAATGGCAGTGTTACTTAAACTTTGCTTTTTGGTCCTACAACAATCTCCCAAGGTCATGTACTCTGAGTCAGGACTTTAAGCAATGAATGTCTCCATTGCTTAGTTGCACATGAATGTATCTCCAGCCTTGAACCCTCCCAAGGTTAGACCAAATCCCCATCCTATTTTATGTGTAGCATCTCATCTTGGCTGTCTCCAGGGTCACAAAACCTGAGCGAACTCAAACCCACCTAAGAGACAGTTTGGCAGAACAATGAAATCTTTGGCATGAACTTCAGAACTCCTAGGTTTTGCTACACCAGTTGCTTAACCTGCCCCACAAGATAAGAGATGATACTAGTGTCTTGTGCCAACATTTGTGTAAGGATTCCAACTAAGTGGGAATAGTACCTGTGAAGGGCTCTGCATGATAGCAGGCGCCCCCCTCCCTAGTATTCCATGTGTAGAGCTACCAAGTTGACTACTTCTGTGGTCAAGGCTGCCACCCAGGATTCTAAGTTATGCTGTTGGTTACTAAGGTGGGAGAAGAATGGGGCAGGGAGAATAGTGATTTTCTGAGGCTGTCTTTTAAACTATCACAAGTCCAAAAATCCTCATAAAGTTCTTCTCTAAAGGGTCCAAGAGTGTCTGCTTCCTACCTCCTCTAGTGTCTCATGGCCCAGCCAGTGCTCCTGAGCTTGTAGCTACACCCTACAATTTACCTCATCTTCACTTGACTTCTTCCTGCTGTGCGTGTTTCTATGTTTCTTCCTCCTCTTTCTTCTAAGGATATTGTAATGACCTTCAGGGCCCACTTGAGGTAATCCAGGATTATCCCTGCAGCTTATGGTCTTTAACCACATTTTCAAAGACCTGTTTTGTTTTGTTTCATTTTGATTTTCAAATAAGCTTGCATTCACAGTTGGCAGAGGTTTATTGTGAGTATCTTCAGTGGGGGCCACTTTTCAGCCTATTGTGCAAAGGCATCCTTCATCAGGCAGTTGCCTTAACTCCTCATGACTGCTGGATCATTGCCAGTCTGTCTACCTCTCTGAATCCTTCCTGGTACTACTATTCCAAGGAATTACAAAATATAAGAAAACTGTATGGAGAGGATAGAAAAATGAGCTTCCTTTTAGTTATGTTATTACTATTTAAAAATATTTTTAATAATAGACAAAAGTTGTATATGGTCGTGGTGTGCACGATGTTTTGAAGTATATTTACTTTGTAGAGTGGCTAAACTAAGGTAACAAACAGGAATAACCTCACAAACTTTTTTTTTGAAGTGAATAAACTTCAAATCTACCCTTAGCAGTTTGAATGTATGTAATGTGTTGTCACTGTCAATAGTCGTCACCATGTTGTATAGACTGATCTAAGAACAAAGCTCTGCACATCCTATACCAGTGAGTCCTTTCCTTTCTCTCTCACTTTATCTCCTATGGGATAATTCTTTCAGTTCCTGAAGCCTCTTATGGTCAGCACAGAGCCTCTGCTGTCTTCACCTAACTAGCCACTTCCCCATACTTCTGACTGGTGATTTCTCAGATCCTGAAACTAAGTTGCCTAGCTAGATGTTTCCCAAGGTATGCAGATTTCTGTTTCTCAACAGGCATAGTAGTGGTGACCCTATCTATTCTGATAAGATTGCAAACCTAAGCACAGATAGGTAACATTTTCCCATATCACCAACTTCTCCCAAGCTGTTTGGCCCTGATAGATATAGGTCTCTCCAACAAATTTTTGTTTTCTAGAACTCTCTAACCCTCATACCCTACTCCTTCCTAGATA
Source organism: Acomys percivali (assembly GCA_907169655.1). Taxonomy (NCBI): domain Eukaryota; kingdom Metazoa; phylum Chordata; class Mammalia; order Rodentia; family Muridae; genus Acomys; species Acomys percivali. The sequence continues at coordinate 113,135,043 of OU015760.1, forward strand.
TCAGTGGGCTTCCTTTCTCACTGTCTTTCCTTTTTGTCTTGAGACCTCCCCAGATGCCTGATCCCTGAGTTCTGTAAGGTATGCTTTGGTTTAATTAATTAGCCTTTGTCTTCTGTGCATTGTTATAATCAGATTCTAGGCAACAAATTGACTTTATGCTCCCCAGGTTCATTCCAATTCTTAGTGCGTGCATGCTGCCTCTATACATGCTGCGAGACTATAGCCTATCACCTCACAGAGCTTCCTCTCCACTGGATGCTGGATCCTAGAGGCTGATTTCTTTTCTTTTTTTTTTAATTTTTTTTTTTAAGATTTATTATTTATCATCATGCATACAGTGCTCTTCCTGCATGTCTACCTGCAGGCCAGAAGAGGGCACCAGATCACATTATAGATGGCTGTGAGCCACCATGTGGTTGCTGGGAATTGAACTCAGGACCTCTGGAGGAGCAGTCAGTGCCCTTAACCTCTGAGCCATCTCTCCAGCCCCTAGAGGTTGATTTCTATACCCAGCTTTTAGCTTAACACAAAGTAGGTGCCCAATAGTCATTACTGCCTTGCAATCCACTTTAGTCTCCTGTGTGCCTTTCTCATGTCCACATCCTGGGCTTCTGAATGTTTTCAAAGAAAATGCTCATAAGGTGAAAGTTAGGACCACTCTAGACTCATGTGCTCCAGCTTTAATTGGGCTCTTTATGCTGCTGGGTCGTCCTCTACATTTCGCTAACCAACTCCTCATTTCAGCCTATGTATGACTGTTCAAGAGTATAGTCCTGCCCAGACCCTCATTTTCAAAAACTGACTGCTTTTTTTATAGGACAAGCTATATCTGACAGTAACTGCCTCCTCTTCCTGCCTCCAGCTGTAGCAAAAGAGGTGGCTTTCTCTTTGGGCCTTGTCTTCCTTCCCTGCCCTCTCCTGCCTGGCTAGGACTTTACTCCTTCATATTCTCCTCACTTCCCCCTCCCTCTCCCTGCCCTCTCTACTCTCTTCCTTCCCTCCCATTTGTGACCCCTCCTTATCTCCTCTCTTCTATCTCTCCCTTCTGTTCTCCATCTCTCCCTCTTCTCTTTTGTTTTCCTTGAATATTGGTCTTCCTCAGACTTCTGGCCTACTTTTCTGTCCTTACATTATACACTGTTCCGGAACACCATGCAGCATGTTTCTGTCTTCCTTTGTCTTCCATCCACATTGATATTCACAGCTCATATTTTTTCTGAGTTCCAGACCTATCCTATGGCCTATAAATATCTCCAGCTGAATTTTCTTACAGAATCATTTGATCCCCACTGTACTCAATACCAAACAATCTTCTCCACATAATATATTCCTTCTCCAATAGACTCTCAATAAATGATGCTATCATCTCAGGTAACCCAGCAGAGAATCATAGGCATCATTTGTCTTATCTGTTCCCACTGTTTCAAATCATCACTTCCTGTTGTCTCTTAAATATCTCAAGTGAGATGTCTATCTATGTCCTGCTTCCTTCGGCCAGATGATTGCATCTCTGTGCTTAATCTGCCTATAGAATGCCCCTCCCTTCCGGGCCCTTCCCAATATGACCCCATTCCTCTACTGTCTGGCCCTGTTCATTTATAGATCAAGTCTCTGCATGCTCTGACTTCATCATTCATCATTTTTACCACTGTCCTGGCCCTGTGCAGAGTTTATTCATTTCAGTAAGCTATGCCCTTACCCATCTCTGTGCCCATTTGTCTTAGGTGTTCTTGTCTGCACTCTGATTTGTGCCTTATTTTCTTTTGGCTGTCTGGCACCTACTGTGCTGTCCTAGAGCAGATGACCCTCAGCCCTGTGTTGCTCTTGACCCTGCTGTCTTCTGTCTACCCCACCAAAGTTGGAGAGCCTAAAGGACCAGTGTCCTTACTCACTATTGTTCCAGTACTGAGCTAGACAGGACATTTGTATACACTGGATAGTTGGTTGGAGACTAAATTAATAGTGTGTCTTTGTGTTACATATATGTTTACCTTTTTATCAAGATAAAATTAGGTAACATAAAACTCCTTAGTTTACACTTCAAGGACTTCCAACATATTCACAGTGCTGTAAAAGTAGCTCTACTGTCTGAATCCATCATCCCAAATGGGACTCTATATCCATTTGTTGTCACTCCCCATTCCTATTGCTCAGCCTCTCGCACCAGTTAATATGCCTTTATCTGTATAGATTCCCCTGAATTTGATACTTCATAAAAATGGTATCATACATTTAAGAACTCTTCTGTATCTATCTTCTTTCACTCATTTAAAAAGTTAATTCATTTTTTAATATCTGTGCTTTATTCTTTTTATGGATGAATAATATTCCACTGTATAGAGAGATTAGATTCTATCTGCCCATCTATCTGTTTAGGGACATTTAAATGGTTTCTCCCTACTGGGTATTGTGATACAGCTCTTCTACTCATAGGTATATAGACCAACGACTTTAGAAAAGGTATTTAAATAAAACTTGCACACAAATGTTCATAATGGCTGGATGACATGGGAATTCTTTGTGTAACTTTTAAGGAGCCATCAAATTGTCTTCCACAGCAGCTGTAGCTCTTTATATTCCCACCAGTTTCTCTGCACTCTCATCCAAATGTATTTTGAATATTTACCTCTGTAAAGTGTAACCTAGCTACAGACCAGGTTTTTTTTTTTTTTATAAGATCACTTATCTCCCTTTTTGTTACATTTGTTTTCTCTTATCAAATTGATAACATAAACGTTGTGGTTTAAGAACTCCAAATTGTTTTATTATCCAGAAGTTTTGTAATAATATGATATTTTCTAGCTAGATAATTGGCACTAGCAGAAGGAACCTTGAGTAAAAGCCAGTTGGTACTGATTTAAAAACCATAATGGATGAAAGAGGGTTATTAAGGCTTAAATTGTGTCTTTAATAAAACGATGTGTTGAAGTCCTGACTGCTAGTGCTTATGAGTATATTTTGAAAGACGCCTTATAAATTTAATCAAATTAAACCAAAGTCATATTAGATTACAACGGGCCTTAATTCAGTATAGCAGACATGTCTCTTTTTTAAATTACATTTATTTACATGCATGTGTGCATGCTTATATGTACAGGTCAGGGGACAGACAGTCTTGCAGGATTTGGTTCTCTCCTTTTACTATATCTGTAGTGTGTGTGGAGGCGGGGGGGGTAGTTTCCTCCCATCCATTAGCTCCTGGACTAATGACTCATAAGACTTAATTATTATTTTCCAAATGCCTAGGTCATATAGCTAGGCTCTTCTCTGACTAGCTTATAATTTAAAATAACTAATTTATACTAATTTACATTCTGCCATGTGGCTGGTTACCTGAGTTCAGGCACCGTATGTCCATCCTCTTCACATCTTTCCAGATGAAATTCACACACAGAATCCCAGAATCCCTTTTGCCTGCTGTATGCCTCACCTATTTCCTGCCTTAGCCATAGGCCATATGTTTTTAATTGACAGGTGTTGCATCCATACAATACACAAAATATTCCTTTTACAATATCAGTTCTTGGTATCAATCAAACTCAAGTTGCCAAGTTTGGTAGCAAGTGCCTTCTCTACTAAGCCATCTTGCTCGCCCAATAGGTTATTTTTATAAGGAGAGCAGAGGCAGAGGCAGAGATAAAGGGGAGAAGATCAAATATAAACATGGAGGTAGAGATTAAAGTGACCAGTGTATAAACCTAGAATGCCTAGGGCCACTAGGAAGCAGGAGTGCCAAGGAACAGTACCTTCTGTGGTTATTGGTCTTGATCATCAACTGATGGGATTTAGAATCATACAGATGCACCACTGGGCATGACTTTAGAAATTTTTCCAGAAAGGTTCAACTGAGAAGATAAAACCTGCCCTGAATGTAGATACTACCATCCCTTAGAGTAGGGTCCTGTACTGAATAAAAAAAAGAGAAAGTGATCTAAGCAGCAACATGCATCCATGTTTCCAGCCACCTCTCACATCTGTCACTATTTCTTCTCTGCTGTATGAACTGTGTGTGTCCTCTCAGATTGTGAGCCACTTTCCTTCCTTAAGTTACTTTTGCTAGATATTTTGCCATAGCAATGAGAAAAGTAGCACACTCTTCTAGAGGATTCTAAGGGAGTCTGACCTTTTGGCACCTATATTTCAGCTTCCTGACCTTGAGATGTGGTGGTGGTGGTGGTACACTGCAGTGAGATAGTGCATTCCTGTTGGTTTGTGCTGACAGTTTGTGGTGCCCTGTTGTGTTATAGCAAGTCTAGGGCAACCATACAGGGTATAGTAGTTTATTTAATAAAGGAGTTGTTCATTCTTTAGTGTTCCATGTCTGGTTACAGTAGAACGTGTAGAAAGTTAATTCAAGAAGTGATATTTATTTTTTGCTTTTTTATAGGCAAAGGGTGGAGGATATGAAAGTGAAAGTGCTTACCCCAACGCAGAACTCCTGTTCTTGGAGATCCACAATATCCATGTGATGAGGGAGTCACTTCGTAAACTAAAGGAGATTGTGTACCCTTCCATCGATGAGTCACGGTGGCTATCCAATGTGGATGGGACACATTGGCTGGAATATATAAGGGTAAAAAAATTCAATATTTTATCTACTTTCTAATTCAGACACCTAACCATCAGCCATAAATCTTTCTATTTAAGTTGTTTTTAACATTACATATGAATGCATCTTGGCTGTGTAGGAGAACTTTTGAACATTCCTCCTGGAAACAATTGAGCTATGGTCTTTGTGGAAGGCTTTTCTGACAAAATTCACAATTTTAATTATCAATTATTTAATAAGTTTGAGACAGGGTCATTGTAGCCTATGCTCACCTCCAAATTTGCTGAAGTTCATTTGATCTTCTGATCCTTCAGAGTCCACCTTTCTAGTGCTGCGTTTTTTAAAACTTGGGTTTTTTTTTTTTTAGAGACATGTTTTCATTTTTATTATATGTATATGTGGAGGTTGGTATATACACATGTGACTGTCTGTACCTGCAGAAGCCAGAAGATTGTATTGGATCCTCCGAAGGTGGAGCTACAAGTGATTGTGAGCTCCCTGTCTTAGGTGCCAGGAACCAACATTGCATTTGCACTCTTAACTGCTCTTCCATCTTTCCAGCCCCAAGTTTCTTTATTTTTAATGACAGGGCCTTTCTGTGTAGCCTGGACTGCCTGTGAACTCACTATATAAACTAGACTGGCCTGAACTTGCCTCCCAAATGCTGGGATTACAGGTGTGCAATATACCTCGCAAGTCTGCTTTTTAACAGAATTTTGTGATCCTTTATTAAAAGAAAACATGGTGCTAACACTTCCTGGTGATTTTTAATTAATTTTATTGTTGATTGTTGTTTATTTGTTTTGTGTTTTGTTTTATTTGGGGCACTGGGGCTGGAACCTAGAGATTCATTGAAGTAGACCCTCAGCCTTAGATGTTATTCTTATATGGTTTATTGACCAGAACATCCAAACTTTTCCACAGAATTTTCTTATATAGCAGTTAATACCTAATGTAGTCATCTCTATTTTACCTTCTTTTCTGAAGGTACTCCTTGCTGGAGCAGTAAGAATTGCTGATAAAATAGAATCTGGGAAAACTTCCGTGGTGATCCACTGCAGTGATGGATGGGATCGAACATCCCAGCTCACATCTCTGGCAATGTTGATGTTGGATAGTTACTATCGGACTATCAAAGGATTTGAGGCTCTCATAGAAAAGGAGTGGATAAGCTTTGGACACAGGTTTGCACTGGTATGTTGATCTGGCTTATGTCTAACTTGTATTATCTCACATATATCTGCCTGACATTTTGGTAACATATTTGCATACATGAGCAGCCTTTTTCCTTTGCACCAGACTTGAATTTCCATAATATAATACTGGTATGACTTATTTTGTATAGCCTTTCTTTTAAAATGAAGTCAAATCCACACAACACAGAATTAATCACTTTAAAGTAAATACAGTGTTCTATGTTCAAAATGCTGTGTAACAATTACTTCTTTCTAGTCCCCAAACCTATTTGACACCCCAAATAGAAGCCCTCGATACACTAGTCAGTGCACTATTCCCCTTTCTCTTCAGTCCCAAGACTCCTAATCTGCCGCCAAAGGACTTATGAGACACCTGTACTTGGTCAATTCTGTATGGATATATGAGGTTTTCCATAACAAAGTACCACAGACTGGGTAACGTAAAACATTCTATATTCTCACTGTTATGGAGGCTAGAAGTCCAAAATGAAGTTCCAGAGTTTCAACTTGAGAAGACGAACATTCTAAAATGGATGGTGTTAATGATTATAAAACAATATGTAATTCCATTGAACTATACATTTAAGAATTTTTTTAGCCATTAGTAACTTTTATGTTGCATAGTTTATCATAATTAAAAATGTAAAAGAAGGGCTGCTGATGTTGCTCTGTAGTTAAGAATACTTGTAGCTCTGGCAGAGGAAGTGAGTGCATCCACATGGCAGCTCATAACCACCTGTAACTCCAGGTCCAGGGCATGCAACATGACCTCATACACAATACATAAATAAAAATACACAAATCTCTAAAGTAAAATAAAATGATCACCCAAAACAACAAAACTAAACACCCACCCCACCTAAAATAACAAGGTAAGAGTTTTTTCTTTTTCAGCAGGGGGACACATAGGGGTAGTGCTTTAAGACAGGGTCCCACTATGTGGCCCTGGTTGTCCTGGAACTCACCATGTAGACCAGGTGGGCTTAAACTCACAAACATTCACCTGCTTCTTCCTCCCAGGTGTTCTGATTAAAGGCATGCACCACCATGCATGACATCTCTGAGATTTTTTTAAATAATTTTGTCATTTGTTTGTTCAAATGTTTATACATGTACACATGTGTCTTGAATGTAGCCCTTCATCTGTGCCTCCGTCCAACTCTTCCTGGGACCCACCACTCTGGTTGTTAGATGCTGACATTACTTGGTCATTTCCTTGTTTTTATATCTTTCCAGGTGGCAGTTTCATTGATAATTTTCTAAGCTCTCTATATGGTGATTGAATAATTGTGCCCCATAGTAATTTCTTTCTTATTCTTTTTTTTTTTAAACTTCTCTTAGAATGCCCACCCTATAGATGTCTTTTTATTCTTTGGACTTTCAGTGCTACTGGCAAATCTCTTTATGTGGTTGGGAATGTTACCTTTAAGTTTAAATGCATTAATATAAAATATCAAAGGAATGAAGTATATTCTTAGACTTGCTTGAAGAAAAATGAGACTTTTGATTCTTCAAGTTATGCCAAAATGGATAGTACTAGATTCTTTACCAATGTTTTCACTGTCGGACTTCCTGACATTTCTTACTATTTGTGCATATATGTATGATGTGTTCATGCATGTGGATATGTAGAGGCCAAAGGTTGACATCAGGATGTCTTTGTCTATCCTTTTCCACCTTTGAGACAGGTTTCTCACTAAATCTGGACCTCACCATTTAGCCTAGACTGGCTAGCAAGAATCCAGCATCTGCCTGTCTGTGCCACCCACTATTAAGGTTACAGACATGTGCCACGATGCCCAGCTTTTACGTGGGTGCTGGGGACCCAAGCTCAGGCCCTCTGCCTGGGTAGTAAGCATTTTCCACACTGAGCCATTTCCTCAGCCCTCTTCCTGGCATTTATAAAATATGTCCTACTTTGTGAAATCCTTATTAAATCTCCCTGCACTGGTACTATGCACTTGGCATAGTAGTGGCCCTTGATACCATCATTTTAATTGAAACGTTTGCTAGCCAGTTCACCTTTCTTGGTGCCAGTTATATTAAAGAAAAACTATAAAACCATCATCATATAAATATAGAGTCAACTGAAATTTTGTTTCCTAAAAGAAGTAAAAGTTTAATTTTTTTTTTTTTGGTGTTTTTGAGACAGGGTTTCTCTGTGTAGCCTTGGCTATCCTAGACTCATTTTGTAGACCAGGCTGGCCTTGAACTCACAGAGATTCGCCTGCCTTTGCTTCCCCAAGTGCTGGGATTATAATCATGCACCACCATGCCCGGCTTAGTTTAATGAACCCTTATTTTTAATTACGTAGTCACTTTTAAAGTTATACAGAGTAGTTCATTTTATCATGGCATTTTCATAGTATATATTGTTGTGCTCTAATATTCTAATTCATCCTTCTTATAAACAATTTTGAGTGCCCATGATGAACAGGAATTCTCTTAGGCATGATGAGACATGACTGGGAAATTTAAGTGACTTTTGAGAGGACCATAGTGTGTGTGAGTGTGTGATATACATATATACATACATACATACATACACACACACACACACACACACACACACACACACACACACAAATATATGCCTTTCGCTTCTTTCCAGAGAGTGGGTCATGGTGATGACAACCATGCAGATGCTGATCGATCACCTATATTTCTTCAGTTTATTGATTGTGTTTGGCAGATGACACGACAGGTAAGAGATCTTAAGTCTTATTTCTGACCTATTATAGTCTTTTATTTAAATATATCTCATGGTTGAAAATCAAATTTCCATTGCTGCTTCATTCAAGATAAGGGTATGTGTGTTCAATATGACCCCTTCTATTACTCAGTACAGTTTGATTCTCATTCACTTGAAGATGTGGACAGAAAATTAGAAACAATTTCTTCTGCTGATGGTTTTGGTTAATCCTCTTATCCATAGTTAATTCTGCTTCTACTTTCCCTCTTCTGTCAGTCTCCTGCTGAGCACTTACTCTAAGATTTCCTCCCATGTTAGAACTACTAGTTGAGTGAGTCAGTCCAGGGCATCTGAGGATCTTCACACTGAGAGAAATGTGCATGTGAGAGCCAGTAACAGAGGAAGCTTTGAAGCTTTTTGTCCTTAGCTTCCTAACTCCGTTGAGCAGGGTTCTGACAAGCAAGGGAACTTGCAGGGATCCTCCTTCCATGAGATAGGCCCTGCAGCTTCATTTCAAGTAAGACCCACTCCAGTTTCTCCCTGGGATAGGAGACTTTGCCAGGGACACGAACTTGGAATCAGAAAGAATGAGGGAAGAGGCAAGAGAACAGTTTTTCCCGCTGTCTTCTCTTCAGCCTGGCTTGAGTAAGAGTAAGCTGGAGGGTGAGAACCAGGGCCTGCCAATGCGTTCCTTCCTGTGTGTCCTGGCCATCTTCAGGGGCTCCTCCAAATGCCTTCATTGTCATGCTTGATGCTCCTGAAAGCCTTTTCAAACTTCTCAGAGGACATTTATCTCCTCCCGTGGAAAGCTATGAATTACAATCCTTGTTTGCTCACTGTGGGTGCTGTTACTGGTGGAAGTGTATTGGAATGAGAAAATGTCAAGAACAAGCACATTGCCTCTGCTGCCCTCCCCATCACAGTGTGGACTGCTTTCCAGGAGCATGCCCTGGGAACCTAGTAGCCACACCAGCTCTAGACCCACAACAGACTGCTGATGCGCAAGAGGTAGAGCCCAACACTCTGGTGCTCCCAAGCCCTCCAGGCACTTCTGATATTTGAGAGCACAATGCCAGACCAGACCAGCTGGAACTTGAGCCAGCACATGAATCCTCTGAGGTTCTTATTGAAAACTAGGACCTGTGTCAGTAGTTTGCAGAGCTGCCTTTTTGATGCTATGACTTCACAGACTGTGGCAAGAACAGTGTTTCTTAACCTTCCTAAGGCTGCAACACTTTAATACAGTTCCTCATGTTGTGGTGACCCCCCAACCATAACATTACTTTTATTGCTACTTTATAACTGTAAGTTTGCTATTGTTTTTTGTTTTGTTTTGTTTTGTTTTGTTTTGTTTTTTGGCACTTTTCACTGTTCTCAGTAGCATTAGGCTGTATGTGATCCCAGTCCCCTACAAGTGGATGGGCAAACCTAGCTTGACTCAGAAGTGAAGACAGCCAGGCCCTACTGCCCTGAAGGCACAACTTCCAGGGCCTCCACCTCCCCACCCCCATGAGTGGGCTTCTGGAAGTGGATCTCCAGGATGTTATGCAGCTCATGCGTGTCCAGGACATCAGGAATATTTGTCACCAGTACTGAATGAGATGCTTGCTTGAATTTGATCTCAGCGTTCTGGATCTCCCCACTCACATAAGGAGAGACTCTCAGAGGGACCTGCTGCCGGCCCAGTGGTACTATGAACTGGCCAATCTGGCATAAGTGCTGGGCCACTTCTTCATCAACAAATCCCAGCATGACAGTCCCTTGCAGCAACTCCTGGTCTCAACATCGCCACCTCCATTCTTGGTCTTGCCAAAGAAGATCTCCAGCTTGTCTAGCAGCTCTTTCTCACTCAGCTTGAGGTCGGCAGGGAAGCCTCTGACTAGCACCCTGTGGCTATCTGGCTGGCTGGACACCTGGATGTTGGTTACCATAGGTAGCTCCAAGGGCTGGATCTGCATGCGCAGCTGGCAGTCTTCTGTGTCAATTTTATGTTCCTTTTGTTGTAGCAGCCGCTCAGCCACTTTGGGGTCATCAAAGGTGGTCAGAGCAGAATCTCCAGGCAGAGGGCAGCAGATCTTCAGGTTGGAAACCTGAGTCTTAGGCACTTGCTTGCTCCAGTGAGTGTGGCCTTGGAATACCAGGGCAACTTCCGGCACCGGGAATGGGATAGCATGGAGCATTACAGGCATGACTCTCACCCCTGGTTGGCAGGAGTTGAGACTTCAGAGCAGTGGAGGGTCCTGAAGACTGAACCCTTGCTTGGACCCTTAGAATGGGCTTTGGTCTCCCAAGCCTCCAGCAGTGCCTGAAACAGACCTCAACCACCAAGTTTGCTATTGTTATGGATCATAAGCTTTGGAGATGGATGTTTACCAAAGGTGATGAACTGCTGGTCTAAAGAACATAGATCTACCTTTCAAAAATGAGAAGCAGGGGGAAAGGGTTTGGGATAGATCTTACATGCCATTACTTGGAACAGACACTTTCTTTTAGATTTAGTATCAGCAAGCTGATAGGAGTCTTATGTTAACTGAGTTCCATATTACTGAGAATTTAAAGAATGTGAGGGGAGCGTGCCCGAGTGAAAGGCAACAGAAAAGACAGGCTGAGAAGTCCTTTGGTTTATGGTACACTACTAATGATAAAACTCAATGGTTGTTACATTCATATCAAGAAAAGAAAGCATGAAACACGTTTTAGAAAAATTACCTTGAAAATTAAGTGCAAAAAAACCATCTGGAAAGCATGTCATGGATATGAACTAGCTCATTTTCCCTGAATGCTTCTGAACATGCACATTGCATGCACATGTGTGTCTGTCCCTTCAAATTGATTTCTGTTCCTCATACTGATCATATTCATATGTTATTTTGTACTGCTTATTGGTTATTCATAAAAAATAAGAGGGCTAGATAGAATAGTTCAGGGGTTTCTCACAACTCTCTAATTCTGTTCGTTAAATGTGTGCATAATTTTCCTTAAAAAATATTAGTACCTGAGAAGAAGGGATTAGTGGTAAGTCTTTAGCTATAAGTTAATAAATTATCTTATATGTAACAAATTAATAAAATATGTACCCATGTAATATGTTTGTTTTTCATTTACATACTGATAAATTGAGTTCAATCAGTATAAAGTCAGAAAACTCAAAATACAATGAGCTATTTTGTATATAGACAGACTATGACCAAAGAAACTAGGAAAAATGCTTGGGTGAATCTTTAGCATCTTAAAAACTTTTTATAGCATCTGTAGTTAAAGGAACATTATCCTTTAGGATAACTCATGGTACTTTTGTTCATTAAGAAGTACAGAAATTCAGTGTATATTATGATGTACTTTTGAGACTGCATTTTAGGTAACTTATATAGGATGGAGACAAGAAAACGAACTACAGCTTGTAGACACTTATCCTCTGTTTGCAATTCCCTGGCACTACCACTATCCCTGCTGAGCTCCTTCCTAAATAGAATTCACTGCAGTAATTCTCTTTGAGCAATTGGCATCTTGACCCAGCCACCCAGTAGGAGTAGATTGAACATGGGTTTCTGGTTTTTATGAGTGCTGTGGGCCTTGAATTGAGCCTTGCCTACTTTGTTCTCGATACCTGGCACTCAGGTGGCCACACTGAAGCTTGTAGTTAGTGGATCTAGAACACACACACCCAAACTTTCAGATACAGACTATAGACTCATAGACTAGGTATAAGTATTCAGTGTCTTAGTCTTCTCAGGCTGATGTCCTACTTACCAGCCTAACAACAGTTAGGAAACCCATGCGTCAGTGATCCTGGTTGTCACTCAGGGCATGTCAAGATGAGACATGATAGTATGCAAGCATCATTCTGACTAGATAATAGCATTTGTTTGTTTTAGAAGTGCTAGGGATTGAAGTAGAGCCTTGCACATTCTAGGCAAATATTTCATAACTGAACTACCTGCTTCCTGCCCAAGAAAAGGTCTTTAGTGTAAACTGACTTAATGTAAACATGTAAGTACTAATGTTTATTTGTTTTGTACCAGCTTCCTTTGCTTCATTGAGCAGAGGATATGTCAGTGTTTCTCTGATGCATTGTAGGCACTCAGTACAGGCCTGCTTCTGGGATCATTATGATTTCCAGGCCTTTATGGGCTGTAACCCGTTGGTAGTGCTAACAGTATTCACAGAAATTCTGAACAACCATGTTATGCATTGCCTAAAACAACTGAGGTGACCATGTGGTTTTTCTTCTTTAATCTGTTGATATGACTAATTATAGTGATTTATTTTTTATAACATTGATTTTCAATATTAAACCAGCCTTGCATTCCTATACAACAAACCAGACTTGGTCATATAATATTACCCATTTTATATACTGGTAGATTTAGTTTGTTTATACATTGGTAATGATTTGGAAGCCTGTGTTCATGGGATTGTATGTGTGGGAGAGTACGGGTAATCTCTAATATGTGTAGAGCTCATCACATATTCTGTTCTTCTTGAATTACCTTTTTTAAATTTAATTTTAAATTTTAAATTTTATTCACTTTCCATCCTAATTGCAGCCAGCCCTCTCATATCCCAGTCCCACTCTCTCTCCTTTCCTCCCCTCCCCCTCTCCCCAAGTCCTCAGAGAAGGGAAGCTCACCTCCTCTACCAACTGCCCTCAGCTTACCAAGTCTCATCAGGACTGCTTGCATCCTCTTCTTCCTCTCTGGCCTCTTAATGCTCCCTACCAGGGGGAAGTGGTAAAAAAAAAAAAAAAAAGAAAAGAAAGGAGACAACAGAGTCCATGGCAGGGAAAGCCCCTGCTACCATTACTAGGAAACCCATATGGCGACTGAGCTGCCCATAGGTTACATATTTATGCCCTCTCCATACATGGGTCTTGGATGGGGCATTAATCTCTCCAGGCCCCCACTAGGCCCAGATTTCTTGGCTCTGTTGTTTTCCTTGTGGGGTTCCTGTCCCCTCCAGAACCTTCTATCCTCCAACTCTTCCATAAGACTCCCTGCCTTCCACCCCAAAGTTTGTCTGTGAGTCTCAGCATCTGCTTAGATCCCCTGCTGGGTGGAGTCTTTCAGAGAACAACTATGGTAGGCTCCTGTCCTGTTCCTTCTCTTCAACTGCTTGCAGAATCACTTTTGCCACATGTTTAACCTGGGAAGTTTTCCCCCATTCTGAGGCCTGCAGTGTGCCACAGTTCAATGATAGTGCTCCTTTCATAGACTTGTGTTTTCTCGAGGGCCATAGCAGTTCCATGTTGACTCCTGCCAGTATCTAAAAACATTTATTTGTGTATTTTATCCATATTTCTAGTTCTTTCTGTCCAAAGGGTAAATCTGGGCTTTGTTTGACCATGTGAGAAACTAGAAACTACCTATATGGGTGTATTGAAGAACACAATAAATTGTGTTGGTTATAGTTCCTTCTTAACCAGGTTTATCAGCTTGGACTTGAAATTCTCAAATTGTTAAAATTTGCATGGACTGTTGGCTCTTTAATCTGACCATTTTCCATATTGTACTCCATCTCTCTCACACACAAATAAGGGATATGGCTTTGTTTTAGAAATTAGACTTCAAGACTAAACTGTATTTTTCCTCTTCATTTAAGTTCCCTTCAGCGTTTGAGTTTAATGAGTTATTCTTGATTACAATTTTGGATCACCTCTATAGCTGTCTTTTTGGGACCTTTTTGTGCAACTGTGAACAACAGCGCATTAAAGAGGTAAGTGTTTATGCTTTCCCTATTGCTCAGGCACCTTTCCTAGTAAGCTCTATGAAAGGGGCCTGAATGGAATGAGGACTTGTCTCCTGGTCCTACTGGAGCTTGTCAATGGTACAGGGTAGTGGGAGAGATGCCCTGGATACCTTTCTAAGAGTTAATTTCTGTACTCTTTTCTAATCCATTGACCTACGTGTCTGTCTTTATACTAGTAACACTGGCATTAATTATTATAACATTATAGTAAGTATCTTACATATCTTCCTTTTTCAAGATCACTTTGGCTATTCTGGATCCTTTGACTTATTAGTGATGTTTCTTTTGTAAATACCATATATAGATAATCATAGGTTGTCATAATTTTATAAAAATCCTATAGGTTTATAGTTCCTGTGAAAATATAGCTCACAGAAATTAGGCATCAGCTACAAAATGGTAGAACATTTACTTGGTCTTAATTTTATTCTTGTGACTTTTTCACCTTTTAACCCATTGTTTAATTCTTAGCTACCCCAGTATGCTTACCCATTTGGGTGTTTTTATTCAAATAAGCAAATCAAATTGTCACAACATTTCTAAAGTATATACTGTAGCATTGAGAGGAAGATATACAATGATGGAATATACTTCTTTCAGACACTCTTATTTATTATTGATTTATTTATTTAGATTTACACAGTATCTCATTTTCTTGCCAGCTTTTCAATTACTTCTCCCTGGTGAGACTGCCTTGCCAGGCCACAGGGGAAGAGGACATGCTCAGTCCTGATGCAGCTTGATGACCTGGGGTGGGTGGGAAGGGGGGCTCCCCTTTTCTAAGGAATATAGGATGGGAGAGAAGGAGGGAGAGTGGGAATAGGAAGTGAAGAGGATGGAGCTATGACCAGGATGTAAAAGTGAATGAAAACAAAATGGAATATACTTCTATATGAAGCTTCTCCAGCCCGCCACTATAGTGTTTTTCTGCAGATAGCTATGCCATTGCAGGAGATCCTAAATGTAAATTTGACCCATATTTCTGAATATGAAGAATCATAAAACCTCAATCTAGAATAAAATATGTATTTGTTATTGATGAGCTGCTTATAGTGTAGATGTTAGAAAGCTCTTACTCCACCTTCTTACAGATGCAGTTACCAGATGTTGCCTAACTTCACTGTTTTCCTCGGACAGCACACATGTTTTCTCTGGCATAAGGCTGCATGTAGCCAGAAGGGTGGGATTTAGTAAATATACCTAGAGTTTTAAATGTTTGAATTCATTTCATTATCCAAATTCTTTTCTTTAGGAAATGCTAATCCTTGAGGCTGTCAAGAAGAACTTATTTCTGTGTACTGTTTTTTATTTTTCAGGATATATATACAAAGACTATATCTTTATGGTCTTATATCAATAGCCAGCTAGATGAATTTTCAAATCCCTTCTTTGTGAATTATGAGAACCATGTGTTATATCCTGTTGCTAGTATGAGTCACTTGGAATTGTGGGTAAATTATTATGTACGATGGAACCCACGGATGAGACCACAGGTAATTTTCTGTTTTTCTTCTTTTCATAAGAGTATGTCTTCTTTCTGAGTAAAGACGGTGTTATAAAAATGTGTGCCTAGACGATCCTGACATTGCAGGGTTATTGCCTCTATAGTAGGCTCCATTTTTGCGTTCTCATTCCAGAAGGCTCTTCCTACATCCCAACCCCTGTACCATTTTCTGAGGTAGAGTTCACTCTTACATGTCAGCCTTCTACTGATGAAATGGTAAACAGTATCATGTCTTGTGTCTGGTTCTGAATCTTATAAAGTATTAGGAGATAATGTACATAAAGAGGTAGTAAAGGCCTGTGGAAAGTGCACCAAGGTTCACTTAATACCATGATAGGAAGAGGAGGTGTGGTAAGCTGTAGAGCAGGTAACAGCTTAGAGGAAGAGTACATTTACCATACCTTGGCACATCATTTCACAGTAAAGTAATAGTTTTTGAAATTACAAAATACAGTGCACAATAGAGGCAAGTCAAGCAAGCCACTGTCCTGTTCTGTTCAGTGGCTCAGCTCTTGCTGCACAGCAAGTACTGCCATGTAGGTTTCCTGGAGTGCTTCCCTGATCAGCTGTACCAAAGCGTTGACCCAGCCTTGCCCATCCACCCCCAGTCTTCTCCACATAGGTCCTAGCTAGCCTGGTAGGGTCTCGCCCTAGCAAGATGACAGACAGAGGCAGGCTTCTGCTGAGATCTTTGTCTTTTCTTGAGTTTAATATTCTGGAGGTTTAAAGGGTAGCCAACAGGAGCATGTTGTTAGGTTACGTCCATCAGCCAAGGACAATAACTACTTCTCCTCAGCTATCCCTTTCACCTGGTATCTTCACAAACCTCCCTTTCTTTTCTAAGCCCCACCAACTAGGGGAAGTTCAAACTGTTCATTTTCCTTTTTCCTTGCCAGGGTGGAATCACTTTACTAACCCTAATCACCCAGACAGTGCATGCACTTTTAGTCTCAGCTGTGGCCTCCAGCTGACATGTACATATCTCCTCCCGAGATCTTCTGTTGTATCCTGTTGGAATCTAGGCTGAGTCCATTTGCCTAGTTCTCTGATGCTTTCCTGTTACATTCCATTTGTCCCACATGGCTACAGCTGCACAGTCCTTTCTTCCTCTCCATTCTCACTTCACCCTGTCACCCTTGGAGCAGTGTGATCAGAACTGAGCCCAGCACTTATCCTCCTCACCAAACCAGGCCTCAGGGCCAGGCCCTATGCTCCCATGGCCCACACCTCTCCTTCCCCTTCTCCTCCCACGCAGTGTTGGTGGCTCCTCACAGCCCATATGTGCTTCACTGGAAGCCCGAGTTACTTGCCTTTCTGACCTTATCAGCATTGCTGTAGTGTACTATTTCAGGTTCCCATGAACACTTCTTTTTCAGTAAGTAGAATCAGATTTATTAAAAATCTGCTTCTATTTTATTATTATATGTTGTACAGGTGTACATCATGGCATTTCTATATATAATACATAATGTACTTTGATTATAATCAGCTGTCATTGTCCATTCAGCCATTCGCCCTTTCACCTTCCACAGCCCCAATAGTCCTGATTTACATGCCATATCCCCATTTCCCAGATTTCTCATGTGGCTTAGGAACCAAAGCTTGTATTCCACTTCCAGCAGCTTGCTCCTGTTGTGTATTTCTGCCATGCTCAGGCACTTCGCTGAGCAAAAGAAGAGTTGGGGTATCCCATCTTGGAAACTGACCACTTTATATTAGAAGTTCCTAACTAGTCATCTCTGTGGCTCCTGACTAGGCATGTAGAGTGGGTAGACTGTCTACTGTTAGCGGACACCCAGTCAGTACACTCTGGGAACTGAGTGGATTCTCAGAGACTGCAGAAGTTGCAGTCTTCCCATATTCTGGACTCAGCGTGTTGTAAACTTGAGTGGTGGTAAAGTTAGGTAAGAGCATCCTCATGGCTATCTGGATCCCTTTTGCTAGTGCTTACTAATATATCTGCATTAGGCACCTGGCGATAGAGGGCAGGGGCCAAGGCATTCTTAAAGCCTATAGCCTGCAAAAGAGTCTGTCTAAATACAGACATAAGTGCTCATGTTTTACTGAGTGTATGGCTTCACTTCATATCCCTGACAGTCCCATACAAACAGTAAAAAAGTATGTCAGAAAGAAACCATAACTCACCCAGCATCCTGCTGCCTGGTACAAGTTGTCATAGAATGCCCCTATCCAGGGTCAAATTCCATTTTTATCAGTCCTTTACTGACAGCTCTAGAACAAGGTCCTGAGCCTCACCGAGCCTTCATGGGGTATGATGGCATGGTCTGGAACAAGTAGTCCCAGCACCATGGTGTCATAATGGGCAAGTGGCAGGCGGGGGAAGGAAGCACTGTATCCTTTCCCTACGCAGTGCTACACAGAAGCAGACAACTGCAGCGGCTGTCTATGAGCCCTGAGTCCCCTAAATACAGCGAACACATAGCACACACCTTTTCGTGTCATTTGTCTGACAAGACCAGATATGTGTTCTGGAAAGCTTGCTCCTCCACTGATAGCATTCAGATGGGTGGGCGGGTAGGAGCACTGAAGGCTGTGGCTGGGAAGTATACAGGTAGAGTGTAGATATAAATGGGGGGGCGCTGAGCCAACTAAAGTACAGAAAACGAAGGAAAGGCAGGACACAAGACATGAGACTTCTGGGATAAGAATTTAATAAGAATTGCCACTTGAAGGCCTCCATATCAGCATCCATCAAAGGATGGGTTTGGTGTATAACAGTAGGATCCTCTTAGGGTCTGCTTGGCTTGAGTCTCATATATGCTAGTACCCAAAGGGCAGACATGACTGGCTTTTTCCCAGGCATTTCCTCTAATATAACCACACTGTAGCTAAGCCTCATGTTTTCTATTCCTTTAGGCATGTCTTTGCATACATAGAAACTGAAATGTGAGAAAATATACAAAAAGCTATATGAAGATGTAAGGTGATATCAGTTCACTGAGCAGCCATGGGTTTCCAACTCTGCATGCTCTGTTCCTGTGACTGGGCTACATGACCCCGAGGGCGTGGCAAATAACACAGATCCTAAGGCAGGAGTGGAGCTTTGCCCAGGTCACAGTGCTCATGCCCATTCTGTCTCTCTGTCTCTGTCTCTCTGTCTCTCTCACTCATCTCTCTCTTTCCTAGAGCCTGCCAACATGGAGCATTTCTTTTTAACCTTCCTGTTGCATTGGAGGCATGTGGCTGCCTTTGCTCAGTCTTTCTCCTGTCAGTTTTGTTATGGTCTCTCTCATGCTGCTAACAGGGAAATCACCAATAACACTCCGAATGGGCTAGTTTCAACTGTTTGAGGGTATAGAAGCAGGGCCTCTTGAGAGGTGTGCTGGAGAGGCAGACTGGGCCTTAGAGGATATTGCTATTAGTCCTAAGGAAGTAGCCACTGGAGTGTGTATATGGTGAGCCATGTTGCCTCCCTGATGCTCTGTGTACAGTGAATGGGAAAGGATAAGGCTCCCAAGACCTACCCATGCCGCCATTGTCCCCCAGCTGGTGACCTTCTTTGCTGCTCGGCATCATCACTCCAGTCTGAGAAATCTGTCAGGGAAAAGCTGGGTCTTGGCTCTCTAGTACTGAGGATGTCTGTTAGCTTGGAAAGCTGAGTATGGTGAACATAAATACTGGGACCTCCCTATCTCTTTGTTTTGCTCCCCCACCACCATCAGGGGGAATCTAAGAGACAATCAGGGTGAAGCAATGAAGAAGTACTAAGTGGAACACAAAGGACTGGTCTCTCTTGGGCACCTATGCCCTGGCATTGCCCTCCAGGGGCTTTCTGCCAGTTCATGTTCCAGTTGATGAAAACACGGAGCTCTATATTGAAGAAAGTGCTGACTTAATGGAAGTGTTTGCAGTCAGTGGAGCTATTTATAAAAATGCATGAGTACAGGGCTAATGGAGCAGGGGTCTCATATGAACGCTGCCTTGTCTGGTAGCTGGGAAGTAGCTACTTGCATTTCTGACTCCTCCAAAGACTGCCTAGCTCTGTGTCTGCATGTGGAAGCCTTGGTAGACTTATGGCTGCACCTCAACCTGTTTGCTGTTTGCTCTTTCCTGAGAGCAAAGGCAATGGAGGGTTAGGGTGACCTGTCTTCCTCAGTGCCTTTTCATGCCTAGCTTGTCCCTGGGAGCTTTGGGAGAGCCTGAGTAGCCACCAAAAGCTTGTGGAGACAGAATGAATCACTGTGTTAGTTTTATGCCAGTGTGATACAGGTTAGAGTCATGTGGTAACAGAGACACTCAAAATTGAGAAAATGCCTCCATTAAGATTGGCCTGTGGCATCTTTTCTTGATTGATAAATTGATGTTGGAGGGCAGTACCACTCCTGGGCTTGTAGTCCTCGGTACTATAAGTAAGCAGGCCTGGAAATCCATGAGGAGCAAGCCAGTAAGCAGCAGTCCTCCTCGGCCTCTTCTTTAGCTCCTACCTTCAGGTTCTTGCTTCGAGTTCTGCCCTGACTTCTCTCAGTGATTGTGACCTAAGAGGTATAAGCTGAAATAAGCCCTTTCCACAACAGGTTGCTTTTGGTCCTGGCATCTTATCACAGTAATAGAAACCCTGACCTTATAAGACAGTCACTGTCCACTTCGTGAAAGATTGGTCAGTGGCCTAGGAGACTAGGCACATTAGGCATCTGGGTGGTGAAAGAACCATTAAGCTATGAGTATAGACACTCAAATGCTGTATTCAGAACAAACTGTGTTAGCTAACAGCCTTGTCTCCGTTTACCGCCAGATGCCAATTCATCAGAATTTCAAGGAGCTGCTGGCTGTCAAGGCTGAGCTACAGAAGCGGGTGGAGGACTTACAGCGGGAGGTGGCCGCACGGACCATCTCATCTTCCTCCGAGAGGGGCTCCTCACCTACCCACTCAGCTACTCCTGTACACACCTCAGTGTGATGGGCAAGGCCAGTGTCCTCGGCCATCCTGCTGCTCTACTGTCTTCCAGCAGCTCAGGGACCTGGCCACTGATGTTATGGTTCTACCTTGTCATCTTAGGATTAGGCCCAAGGACCATTTGTGTGGCTAGGTGACAGCTCCTATTATTAACAAGTACTTCTGTTATGTGAACAGCCTGTGACCCTTTTAAAGGCAGTCTCATAGGGAAGAAACATTTCACACCCACCCTGTGAACTACTTTTGTCTTGTACAGGTACCTTGGAAGAAACTAGATTGAATGCAGCACGATATTCAGCTTAAGAAAATCTCACACCACTTCTTTCCAAGTTAAAGGCCTTCATTAGGAACAACCTGTTCACTTATAGACCACATCGACAGCCATGTGGCTTCTCTCAGCCTTTTGGCACAATTTAAAAACTGTTTTGAAATGAAATGTTAGTGTGGCAAATGAACCATTGTCACTTGTTCTACTGTTATCTTCATGTAAGAAGTCCTCCTGTACAATTGGTACAATATGTACTGCTGTGTACATATAAGGTATTTTTTAAAGAGAAATATGCCTTTATTTTCCTATGTCCTTTTTTATGTTTAGAATAGTTGTCTGAGTTATCTGCTGAACTGTGCTGAATGAGAAATTCTTGCCCAACAGAGTTCATGCTGACTTCTGTATGGTACATTTGAATTAATATTTCAGATGTGTCATCTCAGTGGCAATGCAGTATTGTCCTCTAACTCTGGTACTTGCCTTTTGAGGTGGCACAACCCATTCATTCATTAGAGGTAACAGCAAGTTCCCTCAGGATGCACCAAACTATGAATGCTCAGTCCTCTGGCCTTGTTGCAGGCAAACTGAGGACTCAAGCAGCAACTCTGTGCATGTGTTGGCCTCCTCTATAACAGCTCTCTAAAGGAGCAAGTCTGGCCACTAGACTGTGCATCCTGTCACCTGTTACAATGCCCAGCATCTGTGTCCAATCAAGTCTTCTTTCACTTGTTAGATACCTAGACGCCTTGCTTTCACTTATCACAATCTCTTCTCAGTTTATTTACATGGCTGCCTGTCCAAACTTTAAAGCAACAAATGTGCTGCAGCTTGTGTTGGAAAGCATAGCATGTTCTTCCTTGGTTTTCTTTTCTCTGAGCCAGCCTTGGCTCATCAGGCCTGTCTCCATAGTTAACAACTTTGAGCTCTGTTACTCCATCAGTCCTTCCAGGAATGAATTTCCCATCAGCTCTTCTTTGTGCAGTGCCAGCATCCCCACTTCCACCACCATACCCATTTCTGTGTGTCGCCAGGCCCTTCAGAGTTGGAGATGTGTTTGAAGCTGTCAGAGTCAGCCCCAAGCACAGGCGCATCACATCTTCCTCTGGTCAGTGTCAAATCACTGGATGCCATGCAGCCCTACATATTGACCTCCATTTTCAAAATGTATTCATAAAAGAGTTTTGGGTTGTTGTTTTTTTATAGCTGAATACATAGAAAATAGATGGTTTTTCAACTTGGAACCTTCTGATTCTTACAGAAAACTATCCAACCATAAAATAACCAGAGATAATTTATTCAAGGAAGTTTGATAAGCTAAGATCAATTCTCCATTTTTATCTTCTAGGGGAATCTGTTTCTAATTATAGTTTAAGTGATATTAGCTTTTGATTTATGCTCTTTATAGATACAAAACCTTATTTGTAAAGGGATAAACTGTCATGCTTAAGGTAGGAGGACTGCTGAGAGTTCAGGGTCAGCTTTGGCTGTACATTGAGTTCTGGGACAGCTGGCCTGTATTGTGAAACTCGGTCTCAAAATCAATACCAAAAAGAAAATAACATGAACTACATTATTTTTTCTTCATATACTTTTAACAACTGGGAACACTTACCAATTTTCCCCTAGAAATACCATGAAATGAAATTTCCCAGTGACACCAGAAGTGTTGAACATAGGGTGGACTGATGATGCTTTAACAGAACCAGAGAAGCCATAGGGGCTGCTGCTTGGTGAGGTCACCTAGCCTGGGACAGGTGGCTGGTGGAGTGGGGCTCTAGCTCCTGGTCAAGCCATGTCCTCCCAGCTGCATCCCTAGAAATTTCCACTGGATTTTAAAGAAGCACAACAGAGTATTTCCCTTTGTATGTTTCTAGCACATAACTGTTTCTAAAACAACTTGAAGTATAGTTTTCTTATCTAAGCGATTCTTTCATGTATGTTTTATTTAAGTACTAGAATGTAAAACCTTTAAGGTTCAGGTTTTTAAACAACTAGTACAATATTGTATTTGCCTCATCTGATGCACTGTATTCCAACCTGTAATTAAAATTACAATGTTTACTCCCTGGTCTTTTTGTTGTCTCTCTCTCTTTTAACCATTCCAATAGTTGTTTTCCCCCTGAGGAAAATGAGTACTAATAGAGTACCACGGGTCGAATGCTTACTCTGTCCCTGCCACAGTTACTATATGTATTCCCAATAGCACTTAATTGACTAAGTTGTCAGTAATTTATTGTGAGTCATGAGCGTTTGGAATAGAACAGGCAGGTGATATGATTTGCACATCTGAAAGTCCCCTTGTTAATAATCTTGAAGAAATGTTGAAGACACAGAGAAAGACCTGGAGTGACCAGAGGCAGTGGGTCCTACTTATGCAAGTGCAGGGTTCTCTTCAGTCCTTGCCAGCTCTGTGGGACTGTGTACTTTTTCAAGGTTCTAAAAGCTACTTTGAAATTACACCACATCCTGTGTGTCACTATTCTTTAAGGGCCTGGTGTGGCTCATCCTCTTCATGTAAATTATAGCTGAGTTATCAAGAGAGCCCAATATTAGGCATAAGAGAATTGGACTACCTCCTAGACTCCCATAATAGTGCCCACAGTAGAAAGCAGAGTCATTACTTGCTCACTTTTTAGGATTGAGCAGTATGTTCTAAAGCTACCTGGGTAGTGGAGCCAATGCTGATCCTACCAAAGGAACTGATGCTGTGGGAAAAGGGCTCTGCTCTGGCCGCCTCCTCCTCCTCTTCCTCCTCCTCCTCCCAGTATATCAGACATGTGCTGCATTTCCTGTGCCATAGAGCCCACCAGCAGAAGTCATAGGACTGGCACTTTGTGTGAGGAATGATGGCAAAATGCTAACCTGCCCAAGACATACCTTTGGCTGGAGAGAAGGGCAATGCGATCAGCCCCATATTACAAAAGACAGTAGGAAAAGAGCATCAGAACATAAGGAGCGGTTAGATTCCACTTTGTTTAATGCAAACACTAGACCATTTACAGTTCACACTTGGACACGAGCACGTAAAACGATGTACAGGGGTTCTGGCAGTCTCTAGCACATCTTCCTCAGAGAACTGATACTAACCACAATCCAAGTGGCTGAGGCCACTTGAGAATGTCAAGTTACACTGATAGAGATCTGACCTTGGCAATTGGCTCTTCTGCTTCATTCGTTTTCTCCCTTCTATCACCTGGGACTAGCCCAAGTTGGTCAACTCAGCCTCCACGGGGACACAGTTACAAAACCAGTCCCTAGTCTTCTGCAGGCCACAATGCCCCACCAAATATAAAATGCCAGTGGGAAGGAGGAGCCCGGCCCCTGGGATGAGACTGTATGAACAGGAGGCCGATGGCCCGCCCAGGCCTGTCCAGCCACTTAGCTAGCGCCTGCGGGCTGAGTGATGGGTTTTATGCAGAAGGGCTTTATGCAGAAGGCACCGAGGTAGCTAAGGGAGAGCAAAGTAGAGCTCTTTTTCACTGATACCAGTGCTATTGAAAGAAGTTTCACAAGAGGGCATTTATTTTACATCATGGCTGTTGGGCTTTGCCATCAGACAGGCCTCAGCAAAAAGGTAAACAACCCCCTCTGAGATTACCCTAGCTACATGTCAACAGATCAGAAGTACTAAAATCCTTCCTTAAGCCACCTCTAGTTCAGCACTGGCCACAGGATGGCACCATCATTTCTTGATGTCCTTGATGTCAGTGAGGCACGATCCTAATGAAGTTGACAGCAATCTGGCCAGCAAGTAGGAGAGTGTGGAAACTGACTCATCTTGCAAGCAATACTCCCCTTGCTAATTACCTTCCTGAAGAGTAAGGGAACTCCTGAGGCCATGTTTTTCCCACCTTGGTGCCATTTCCCCAGTACTACAGCTTCCCTATCAGATCCACAGTGCTGGGCTGTCTGGGATCAAAGGCCAAGCAGCAGGGGCATCTTACAGCCCACAGGTGCACACTGGGACTTGGTGTTCAGGCTGCCTGGAGATGTGACACCACCACCAGCCCTCCACCATGAATAGTCTTTAAACAACAAACACACTCAAGGCATGCATTAGACAGCACAAGATGTCAGTGGTTTCTTAAGGTGGGTGTTGCCTCATCCCAGCTCAGCAGATGTGAAGGAGCCAATTCACAGCCTGTGGAATATATGGGGCCAATCATGTTGTCCAGAGGAGCTGTGGATCTTGCCTTCCCAGTGACACACTCTGCCTTCAGAAGTGCTTTTTAAAAAATATCAGTTCACACAGGGTGAAGACTTTAGCTTAGCTTTCACCTGCAGCGGGGTTCACTGTAGAGCTCACCGGAGCCAAGGGCCAAAAGCGAAAGAACAATCCAGGAAGCCTGTGGCTCCAGCCCAAACTAAGAGTGGCACTCAGGTCTGGGCCAGGTGAGGCCCTGGTCCTTGGTTTCCCATGTTTACCACTGTGAACATGGTCAGAGCTTTCTTTATCAGAGCGGACAGGGAGGACAGCTACACAACTACAAAGGCCGCAGTGGCATTCCACTCAGCTAAGTCAGCACCCCTTCCCTCCCCCCCCCATCGCCTTCTAGTAAAGCAACAAGCATGCTTTTGGTTTCCAATTCATTCTCAGGATCTGTATCTCTTGTGGTCAAATAAGATCATGTACAAGGTAGGAGTAAGCACCTACCCCAACCTGGTAGAAAATTCATTTCCAATGCAGAAGTGACTACTAAGACCTGTCACCAGGCCAGCTAGAGATCCATATGGAATCTCATAGCAATCAAACCTGCAAGTCACAGCTCCCACCTTCTCCAGATTCCTAAATTCAGGTTAAAACTACTGTGAGACACATGTTCGCACTAAAATAACTGGAGAGCCTCCACCTGAAACGCTCTCTGGAAGCTGAGTAATATAAAACCTGAAGTTGTAAAGAGCATTCAAAAAATTATAAGTGCCTAGGTGTTACGTGTGTGTGTGTGTTTGTGTGTGCGTGCGCATGCGAGAGCATGTACATGTGTGCACGCACATGTTGCAGCTTGGTGTTGGCTGATTTGCTTCTTGCAGGGACTCCATGTGCATCAGATGTTAGTTGAGCACGCTACGCACAGCTTTCGGTGGTCAGTGCCACAGCAACCCACTACGGCACTGCCCCCACCATCCTCTTGTCCACCTTCATCTTGGTCATCCTCCTTTTGCCCAGGCTAAGGCTGGAGCAGGCTGTCTCTATGACCCAGAAACTTCCAACACTGGTGCTAGTGATTTGCTCAAGCTGGGTCCCAGGTTTCAGCACCAAGTCTCAAGAAGGCCCATGGCAGAGAAGTCACCTTACTCTGCAGGACAGGGCACAGAAAGCACACTCACGAACACCTAAGGCTTGTCCAGAAAAACCCAATAAAATAAGAAGCACGTGGCATGGGAAGAAACTTGGGGAAAGGGTCGGCAAATGAAATCTGGAGCTGGGTCACAAGCAGTGGCACCCTTCATATGCACCTGCCACTGACCAGGGCCTCAGATCCGGGGGGGCTCAGGTGCTGAAGGCTCTGCAGACTGTGCATCTTGTCTTGAGTATGTCACTAGGGAAAGAAGACATGTGTTAGGAGGCTTTCAGCTCTGCTCTGACAAATCTCTGCCTAGTAGGATGGATGCTTAGATCATTGTTGTACATGTGGGCAGTTCAGCATATCCCAGGCCTGTTCACTGCCCCCTGTAGAACAGCCATGGCCCTGGATGCAAGGTTCACTGAGTGTTGATTAAAGTGTTAAAATTTTGACAGAGAATGCCCCCTATAGAACCCAAAACTGTCTATTTACATGCAGGGTTATGTCCATACATTCGGTGCTGCACTAGCAGGTAAGTTCTGTAAGCACTGACCTGGGGACTTCATTCTCCATTATGGAACAGGTAGGACCCGATCCTCCTCAGCACCCGACTCCATAGCTCCTGCCCTGCAGCTGTGCTCTCTTCTATACTCCTTGTTTGTGCCACAACAGGCTCAGTAAAAGGGGCGTAGGCTTACCTGCCTAATCTTCATTAGGCTTCTCCATCAGCACTCTTGGGCCACAGACATGTCTCCCTCTCCTTTGGCCTGACCATATGTGGCCTAGAATTTCTGCTAGTCCCTGGACCCCCAAAGTACTCAATGACCCTGGAGAAGGTAATGGAACATCTGGCTTTTAAATAAGTGTCTTTTTGTCTTTGGCCATTTTCTAATCGAAAGGTCTAGAGACAGATGTGGACCCACACCTGTAATCCCATCACTCAGGTGGGGTAGGGGGGTAGATCAGGAAGTCTAGGCTACTTCCAGCTACATAGCGAGTTTGAGGCCAGCCTGGCTACCTGAGGCCCTGTCACAAACATAAAAAATTAAAAGCAAATAGGCTAGTGGTCTAGATGCAAAATTTTCTGGATGACCATGCCCAGGATACATGTGTGTCTGCTGGCACAAAGCTGAGCTGTCCCGGGCTTACATTCAGATAGTTCAATAGTTATAGCTGATCAGCAAAAGTTCCCAGAAGTCATCACCATGGCACTAGTGTCCCCATTCTCAAGAAATTGGGAGGCCAGT
Organism: Acomys percivali; assembly: GCA_907169655.1. NCBI lineage: Eukaryota > Metazoa > Chordata > Mammalia > Rodentia > Muridae > Acomys > Acomys percivali. Next base: position 113,162,444 of record OU015760.1, read on the forward strand.
TGATCAGTCACAGGATACAGGCAGATCTGGGCCCCTGAAGGTTTTATGATGGGCAAACATTACAGAAACAGATTCTTCTGGGCCTCCCAAAACCAGTTCTATTCAGTGCTGGAGACACTGTGTTGAGAGCCTTCATCAGGGAACAGTGACTGAGAAGTCCTCACCTTGAGGTTCCTCACATACAACAGCTTCCAGGTTCTCCCCCTTCACATAGTCTGCATTAAGGCCTTCTGTAAAGAGTGAGAGCAAAGTAAAGGAGGCACAATGAAACAAGGGGGCTGTCATGATTGAGAACCCCTGACTGAGTCCTCTATGACAGTAAAGGCTGCCAGGATCAGCTCCCTGTCCCTGGATCACCAGCACAGCATCTTCTAGATAGACTAGCCACCAGGGAACCCATTGCATAAGACTTCTCATCACAATCCTTGCAAACAGCATCATGCATCAAAAGCCCACACCCCACCTATAAAGAGCCATAGAGAGCGTACCACATGCTTGGGCACTGGATCACCCATAGGACTACATGAGGCCAAAGGCCGGGGAAGTAGAGAGGGAGCCAAGAGCTAGGGAATGACTGATAGAAGCAAGGAAAGGACGGGCAGATGGATGTGCAGGCTCACTCTGGAAATGCCAGCATCTGGCCTTTCCAGCAGCACCTGTGTGCACAAGGAAGCCAACTTACTTCACCAGACCTGAGGAATGACTGCTGTGCACACTCATGCTTGGAAGGCCCAGGGTCCACAAACAGCTGTTCCAGTCCAACATGTGGTCTGGGTTCTCCCAATGACCACCCCTCCCCATTATCCTCAAGGGATATGCAGCAACTCAATGAAACATCCTCTTCACTCAGCCAAAGGCCATCACTCAAGGACTGGGAGCAGCCCCACACCTATGGCTGCTTAAAAGTCAAAGCCTTCTGTCTGAACAACAGAGGGCCTCTAGGGAAAACAGGTTCTGACACTACCTGACCAACTCACTGGACAACTCACAGTCCTGGCTCTCACCTGCCCAGATAGCTGTTAGGCTCAAGGTGAAAGCAGTATTCTCTGGCAGGGGTGCTTAACTACCATGCAAAGCCAGGCAGGTGATGGCCCCAGTGCCAGTGGGGAGGAGGGTGGGGGTTGGGAGATGCATTCTGGGCCTCCAAACCACTGCCTACATTCCCACTTGGTGAGCAGGAGACAACCTTTTTCCTTCAGGTGGTTTCTGGGAAGTGTTCACCCATGGGAATCTCAGTGCCTCCCCTCCCCATCCCATAGACATCCCTAACTCTGGGCATCTTGGAAACAGATGATATGGCAGGTGGCGCCCCTACAATGTATCAGGAAAAGCTATCAATGGTATGGATGGTCACGGGCAAGTTGGTAAATGTCAGGGAGAGAGGTGAGGTAGAGCAGGGAAAGGCGGATAATGATTGTCTGGGACGAAATCACAAGGAACATGAGTTCGGTTACCTTGACCTTCTGCTGCATCTGAAGGCAAGACACGAAGCTTAGAGCCCTGGAGAAAGAACTGGACTCCAGGCACCAAACCCATCTGGTATTTTATGAGAGTCACTGACACTTGGCACTGAGGGCAGGCAGGGAACCGCTTCAGTAGCAACAGAGGTTGGGGGTCAAAAAGGGTAGGTCCTCCTAGCAGCCACCTGCCGTTTCCTTGGGGTTTTCCATCTGTCTTTCCCGACTGCCAATCACTGGAGGCCATGCTTGCCTCTGACTGGCAGCCCAGCCGGCCAGTGGAGTGTAGAAGCAGACAGCCCTGCTTCCGAGAAAGTTAGCCACACCACACACACCCTTCGGGTCCTTCCTGCTCATGAATCATCACAGGGCAAATGACAGTCCAGATAAGTAAGTGTGAGCTTGGTGTCAGGTCAGACAAGGAAACTGCAGGCTAATCCAGGCTCAGGTCAGCAGGGGGCGCTGTGGCAGCACAGTGAAGTATGGCTGATACAGCCACAGACCAGCCAGAGAGGAGGCTCCTTGGGAGAGAACACCCCAGGCAGGCCTGGACAAGAAGAGGAGAGAGGAGCACTGGCAGAGAGAAAACAGCAATGGCTGTACCCTAAAGAAGGCAGAGCACACGGGAAGGGAAAATGACTATGAACAAGGAAGACTTCCTAGGGACAAAGAGAAGCCAAATGGCCAGGGCTTTGAATGGCAAGTTTAGGTCAGGGCCTGGGCCATGACCTTATAGTCATCAGGGAACCTTGGGAAGCCCAGGTATTTTTAAACAGGTCCCTCTGAAGAAGGTGAAGTGTCAGGGGGACAGTGTCAGGGAGGTAGGGAAAGGCCTACTCATGGATGTGTGTGGCTCATGAAGAGCATGCATTGCACGACTCCCACACACAGGAGTACAAGCAACAGTGGAGTCCAAGTTCCAAGACCTGTGTAAGCCTAGCCGGCTTGTTCAACTTGTGAGCCCTTCTAACTGCCATGTTCTTAACAAACCACGTGGGCTGAATGACGGCTGTACCCAGACCATCCCAGTCCGCCTCCCTTCCTGTGACACCTGGCTTTGGCTGAAGCCCCTCCACCTCATGAAGCTATGCTGGCCTTCCCCGACAAGTACCCTGTGACCTCATTCATTAAACCCATAAATGTTACCTTGTCTGGCAGAGGGATCTCAAAGTGACTGTATTCGGGATTTAAGTTGGAGACAGCATTAAGACAGTCACAAGGCAAGGCACACCTGACTGCCTGGAAGGTGGAAGGTGGATGGTAGGCCTTCCCCAGGGTCCCTGCAGTGAGTGTGGTCCTGTGGGGTTTTGAGACAGCCTTACACCATAGCTCAGGCTGGAACTCACTCTGTAGCAGACTGCCATGGGAATCACAATGTTCCTCCTACCTCAGCCTTTCTAACTCTGGGGTTACAGGTGTGTGCCAACATTCTGGCTCAGAAAAGAAGTTTCAGTCATTTGAAATCACAGCAGTTCTCTGTCCTGGAAAGCACGAGAACCTTGGACAGCTGAGCAGAGCAAGAGTGCTCACTCATGACCCTTTTTGGTCTAGTCTGATGGCTCCCACAGGAGGGAAGGGAGAGAGACTTTGGGTCTAAAGGGCTCATGACTCCTTCCTTGCTGAGACTCAAGCCTGGACTGGCTTCCTTCACCGTATACAAGGAGAAGTGATGGGAAAGCCATGGTACAAATGGACCCGCTGTAGTGCTCCAGGCCAAAAGTAGACCTTCAGCAATGTGAGGAGAGAAGCAGGCCCATCGCTTTAAGAGTATCACTGCACAGGAGACTGTCTGAAGATTAACAAAAAGTATTAGCAACATGACATTAGTGACTCTGATCCCTCATCCAGAGCCTGTAGCTCAGGGTTAACAAAGTGTTATCTCTTTATCTTTTACAAGGCCATCTTGAGAATGTTTGTCTAAACTTTTGTTTCCTCCTCTGGCTAAACACCCTTAGACCAAGACCACATTGCCTTCCCTGAGAAGATTATAGAGAGATTAGAGGCCCAAGAGCAGCCATCTGCCTGCTTGGGGAGAGGGTGGGAGGGAGGTGGGAGGGAGCCCCTGCTCCCTGGAACAGAAACTCCCTAACACTCTCTGTCTTCAAAAGCAACAAGAATGAGGCTGTGCTCATCTTATTTCCTTCCTCTAGGCGAAGGCCAGGAGGGGGCAGAGAGAGCTGCCTCCCCACACCAGGAAAAACCAGGCCCTTTGCCCAAAATGTCTAAAAGGTCTCCCTCTAAATATTCTTCCTGATCCAGGGTCACCCCTTGGCCTAATATAAGCCATTAGTGGGTGGTACACCCATCTTTTTTTTTTCTCCTTTTTTTTTTTTGATACCCATCTTTTTCATCATTTAGAAAGTCCCTTTGTTTTATAGTTGAGGGGGGAAGGCAGAGGTAAGAAAATTCTAGCCTTTGTCCCCAATATTTCCTTGTTCCTAACCACCCTATCACCAAGTTTGTGGATCCATGTACATGTGGGGTATACTTGATGAAGAATTTTCTAGAAGAACAAAAGAAAAAAAGGTAATATGGTGGTCCTATGAAAAAACAATTATGATGCTCACACTCAAAGCACCCCATGACCCAGGTTAGTTTCCTGGGAGTCTCAGGTCCAGGTCCCACAAAGAGCAAAGGCTGTTAACCAGTACATGAAGACACAGAAGAAGATGGCCCTAAGCATCCTACAAAAGCAAAGAATCTGAGGAAGGTGAGGAAGGGGTCCAGTACTGCTGAGTCATGTACCTTCCAGTGAAGTGAAACTTGCCAGCCCTGAACCAGAGACATTCCACTTAAAGCAGTGATGTAGTGATGCTGTGGTACTAAACCCACAGTCTGTCCTTTCATTCTAACCTCAACAGCATCCTCACAGGCTCCGTGTCATGGCGCGTCAACAGGCTTCTAAGATTGGAACCCTTCTGTAACGATCTGATTTACCCACAGGTGCCCACTTGTGGCTACTGCCCACAACAAACGCAATCTGTTCGCTAAAATTCTAGCACATAAAAGGTAGGAATGAAAAAATCACATTATGATTCTCTTTCATTACTACTCCTTAAAAGAACTTAAGAATTCATATACTTTTAACTGATCTGACATGAGGAGGAGCAGAGAGCACCAGGTAGAGACATTTCAAGAAATCAGGACTCTAAGGGGGCGCTGCCAGAATCATAAGAGCCCTGAAGACACTCACTGCCATGTCGAAGACACCCTGGAAGAGCACAGTATTCTAACTGGCAGTAGAGAAGGTCCAACATCCCCTGGCGAGATCTGAGGCCACAGGGCTTTATCAAGGTTCCTCCCATTCTGGGGAAATAAAACATCACAGTGCTCACTGAGATTTGTTCCAACTCAAATATGGCGTCTTCTAGCTGAGAAGTCTGCAAAGTCAAGATCACACAGTCTGGCCCCATGTGCTCTTCCAGACCAGGATAATTTTTGGTTGGCCTAAACTTGCCCTTAACAATGTACAAAGTGTACCAGTTCGGAAATCCACTGGTATTGAGTAGGCTGGGGGAGGGATGAGAACTGGCCTAGGCCCCTTTCCCTGCTCAGCTGTGTACTCACGCTGAATGCTGAAGCAGAACTTCTTCTGCTGGTAGGAGATGTAGCTGGATACAGCTCCAATAAGGGCCATGGCGAGGGCACTGGCCACACCTGCGATGGTGCCGGTTTCTGTTGATATGCCTGAACATGAAAAGAATGGACAGGTCTCAGTAGATAAGGCCCCAAACTCCAAGTGCCAAGAGCTCATCCAGGATTCTGTACCTCTGATAGTCCCAAGTTATACTGGCTAGATGTCCATAATCTCCAAGTCCATGTGGAAGAGCTATGCCATAGATATGGAAGCATCAAAATGGCATGGTCCCCCTTGGATTTACCATGTGCTTCTGGTCTTCCATAAGGACTTTCATTTTGAGAAACATGAGAGGCAGATGTGCAGTCCTTTCTCTTACAGAGACTTAGCAGGTAACTCTGGTGGTTTAGATGTGAACCATCCTCCCCAAATGCTCATGTGTTGAAGACTGCCCCTTATGCAGCATCAGGGAGTGGTAGAACTTTGAGAAGTAATTGGATCATGAGGTCTCCACTCTCAACAAGGGATGGATTTTTAGTGGAATAGATTTCAGGGACAGAGCTCTGTTAGCTAGCCATCTACCTATATCTAGGATCCCATGAGATGAGCAGTTTCCTCCACCATGGGTGTCTGCCATGATGGTTCACCTCTTCAGGTCCAAAGGCAAGAGGGTCAATTGACCATGCACTGGAACCTCCAAAATCATGAGCAATGTAAGTTTTATTTTCTTTTAAATTATATATCTTTGGTGTTCTTCATTGTGATAGAAAAGCTGACTAACAGAACCATTTGAGGAAGGTCAAGGAAAGACAAATCTAAGACCAGAGTGGGCCAACATTATTTTTCCTTGTGGTTGCACCAGAAACTTTGGGCCACAGATACTCACCAGATCCAGGGTCATCATTGCTGCCATAACCACCACCACCACCACCACCACCTAGGGAAGGAACAAAAGCATTAATGTCTTCTATGACCACAATGACCCCAAGACTAGAAGGCTCAAGCCCCCAGAAAGCCTTCTGAAATGGTTGCTGCCTTACACTGAGCTCCTGTCACAGATGATATTCTCTAGGCTCTGGCTTCAAGTTTACTTCTTCACTGTACACTAAGGGCAGGCCCACTTAGCATGCCTACCTTACAAGCAAGGGAGCCAAAGCTAGCAGGCAGATGAGAGATTAGCAAAAAAGCAGTTAAATTTGACTGCAAATTACACCACCAGTATCTCCTGCACATCTATACCAAACAGGAGTTGGAGTATAAAGAAATGAAAGTGCATAAAACCATATCTAATATTTTCACATTTAGTTGTTAAATATCATAGAAATGCAGAACAAGTTAATGATAATAAAGGTTGGGAAGGGTGGGGGAAGGGTATTAGCTCTGCTTATAAGGGTCATAGGAGAGAGATCCTTGTAACAGAATGATTTATCTGATTATATTGATACACTATCACAACATGGCAAAACTGTAAGGCTAGCACACACACACACACACACACACACACACACACACACACACACACAC
>OU015760.1:113169011-113185579 GCA_907169655.1 Acomys percivali
CACACACACACACACACACACACACACACACACACACACACACACACACACTTCCCCAGAGTAAGCTACCCCCTCCCATTCCTGGAGAGCAATTCCAAGACAAGTAACAAGTACCATCCTAGAATGTTAACTGGCCTGAGTTCATGCCTTTTGTACTATCCTCTTCCTGGGGTCTAATACTCACTATCAGAAGATAATGTTGTTCTCAGGGAATGGGGGAGGGGCTATCTTAGGAGAGACTCCTCTAGAATTTTGGAAGAAACAAGCACTGGCACTTCCTTATCAATCAAAAAGTCTAGTTTATAAGTATAAAACTCTTCCACTGTAGTGAGGGAAGGTATAGGGGTGAGCAGATGGGATGTGAGAACTCAGGGCTTTGGCTTCTGAGCTCCATTCATTTTCTCTGAGTATAAGCCAAACCAAGCTGCTGTACAAAATGCAGTGTGCAAGATAGTATTAGGACAAGTGACAGAATCAGCTGGCATCGAACAACTGAATATAGGCCATGAACCTGAATTTTCAATAAAATTAGAACAGCATTTATACTATCTTAGGAGCAAAGGGTGGCTTTTAAACATGACTGTAAGCCAGAAATATGAAACAAAAGATTCTATCAAAGAAAGAACTTTGGTAGTGAGTGAGCAAGTGAGTGAGTGAGAGAACAAGAGAGCCAGAGAAAGAGGCAGAGACACTGGGTTTTGTCAAAGACATATAAATAAGTGCAATGGATGGGATGTGGTAGCACACACTTACATTCCTGAACAGAGTAGGCTAAAACAGAAAGGTTATGAGTTCAAGGCCAGCCTGTGCTACATGATGAGACAGTCTCAAAAACAAAACAAAAGGGTGAGATGGGAAGAAAAGGGAGAGAGGCCTAGCATACCCATGAAGTAAAACTTAGATGTGATCTTTGCACCTAGTAAGGCAAGTAGGAGAATTAGGAGGCAGAAGCCAGTGGAGGCTGTAGAATAAGGCCCTGTTTAAAACAAACCAAACCAAACAAACAAACAAAAGTGGAATGATGACTCACAAAACCCTGGTAAATATATACCTGAGAAGGGAATAAATTAATTAGTCTGTAGAAAAATGCAAATGAAGCTCAGCATGCCATAGCATCCCCACACTTTAGGGGGGAAAGAAAAGGAAAGAAAGGAAAGAAAAAGGAGGGAAGAGCTTGGTGTGGTGGCACACTCCTTTAATCCCAGGAGGCAGAGGCAGGTGGATTGATGTGAGTTGGAGGCCAGCCTGGTCTACAAAGCGAGTCCAGGGCTGTTACCCAGAGAAACCCTGTGTACACAGAATCCCTGCTACACAGAAAAAAAAAAGAAAAAAAAGAAAAAGGGAAGGGAGTGGTCTAACAAAACTCTGGAGAAACTAGAGACTGGACACATTGTTAGCAGGGATGTAAAATTGCTCAGCTTCTAAGGGAACAGCTGAGAAGCAGTGGAAAACATGAAACAGAGTTATGGCATGCACTAACAATACTACTTCTAGATCAGTATGTTTTCAATGTGTTCCCTACAATTCATGTGTGGCAGAAGTTTGATCTTTAATGGTATTTGAATGTGAGGCCTTTGGGAGATCATTATGATTCAATGAGGTCATGAGGATGGAGCTCTCAGGTTGACCGCCTGGGTTTTATCAAAAGAGGAAGAGAGACACAAGCCAGAGTGCTTGCTCTGCCTCAAGAGTGATGCTCCCCACTACATCTGGACCCAGCACACATGCCCTAGCATATGCCAATGCCCAGATGCACTCAAGATAGTTAAAAATTATGCCTGTGTAAAAACTTCTATGTACTTGTATACAGATGTTCATAGCAACCTGCTTCATTCATTATGGCCTTTGGTCTACTGGTCCTTCTACTGGCTAGTAACTAAACAAAATGTCTGATAATAAATGGAAAAAGGCTCCTCTCTCATATAAAATAAGTTGTTACAAAACAAATGAAGAAAAATGAGGCAAGGACATGAATATGAGGTCACAAAATATATTGAGCTTCCAATAACAAGGAAATGAAGGCATGGCTGGGACGAACGCTTTGCTCTGATTGAATTCACAAAGACTAAAAAATTATAATGCTTGGTGGGTTGAGGTTAGTATTGGAGAAAATGAATAACTTCTTACTTCCAATCAGGGGACATGGAGGTTGGTGCCACCTTAATGGGAAATCATTTGGTAATGTCATTTAGAGTCACATTTTTAAAAAAATGTATTCATCTTGTGACAGAGCAATCACAGTCCTAGGGATTGACCTGACAGAAACAACTGTGGCTTTTCATATGTGGCCTGACAGTGCTCAAAGCACTATGTACAGTGGAAAAGCTAGAGGAACCTCAATACAAAATAGTCTACAGGATAAATAAAGTGTAATATAGTGTTAGGTAGTCACTGATGATATTTCAAAATAACCTACATAACAGAAAAATATGCTGAGTGTTACTGAATAGACATTGATTTTTAAAAGGGTAGCATATGCTGGGTAGGGGGACACATATATGTAATGCCAGCACACAGTCAAGCTTCCTGGGAGGCTAGGGCAAGAGGATTGTTCCGAGTTTGAGGACAGCCCAAAATTTCCTTCTATTGTATACATTATACAGCAATTTCTTTCATGGTACACATCTATTCACATGGATAGCTACACAGACTTCCTAGCTCTAGGGGCTCTGGCTGTAACTATAGTGACTGTCATTGCTACAGAGACCGCCACTGCAATGATAGCAAGCACTGCTATAGCAGGTTCCATCGTGATAAGGACCACGTAGCTATAGCAACCAACATCACTTGGATGGACTCTGTAAAATAAGAGGCATTGCGTCACCTGGGTAAGGAAGTTGTGTTCAGTGGTTTGAATAAATCTTGTCCCCATGGAAACTTGTGGTGAAAGTTGATTACCACTATAACAGTGTAATGCTTTTGTCCTGGGACTGGGTTAGTTACCACAAGATCCGGCTGTTTTGTCTCATGGGTCTGTGTCCATTTGTCCTTTTGTTTTTCTGCCATGTTAGGGTACAACACAGGACCTTCACTAGATATAGCCACCAATCTTGGCCTTCAGGCTCTAGATCTATGAAGTAAATAAATTCCTTTATTAATTACTCTGCCTTGGACATTCTATTATAGTGAGAGAGAATGGATTAAGACATTGTGAATAAGCCCTGTTATCAACAGAGGTGTCAGAATCTCAGCATCTTAAATACAAAGACAACAATGCACATATAGACGTCAGCCTTGAGTCCTACAGAGCCACTTACTGGGAGAGACAGGAACACAAGGCATGTGCTTGCCCTTCTGTGACGGCTCGAAGCTCGAAGCTCACAGTGAGTGCCTGATGCATCCGGTCGTCAAGGACACAGAAAATCATGGAACAGTAGATAATTATGTCTATAACTGTTGGGGAGGTATTCAAGTGTTTAAGGACATTGTGAGTGTCCCAGACTTCCAGCAAGACACAGTTAGAGCATTTAGATATTTTTTTTAATGTACTTTTATTGTCTCAAAAAATGTAGTAAGAGAAGTATAATTTTTAAAAGCCAATAAATAAAGCTGTATGTGTGGTGCTGTCCTTGAACCTAGTAACTGGAAGGTTAAGGCAGGAAGCTCATGACATCCAGGAAAACTGGAGCAATAAAATAAAACCCTGATGAAAAAGAAAACAAACAAAAAATGGCAAAGACATGGCTGCAAATGACTTAGTTACCAAATAAAATCTAATTAAAAAACTATGTCAAAACATACTGAGTGCCTGCGCTAGCCGCCAGGGAATGTATTCTCACTGTTGCCGAAATAGCCGCATCTCATCCATTTCCCACCATAGACCTGAGAATATTCTGTAAATACAATGGCGTTGTCTTGTCCTGATCTGATATGGGATATTAAAACAGCCAAGGATATATATTAGGAATAGCTTGGCAAAAAGCCCTACGTTCATGCTGCACCCTCTGGTGTGTTGGAGGGACTGTCTGACGTGTCTCCACACTGTGAACAGTAGGACCATTTGTTATATCTTTCCCCATGCCGAAGCTAGAAAGACTGTGGACCTTCCTCCATTGGTGCTGGGCAAAGAAGGAGGCCACTGACAAAGGAGGGCAACAATCTGAATCTCAGGAGGTCAAGGAAGGAGGAAGAGCAGAGTGCTTCCAAGTCACTGGCTTCAAGAGCTGCTAGAGGACCCAGTTACAAACTCATTCTGAGCCAGACTCAGTTTCTGAAAATGTTGCCGTGAGGAAACAATACACAATGGATAATATATGACCTCAGAAATCCACTCTGGAACAACAACTGAAGCCATGTCTTGAAGATCCGAGGCTGGGAGGTATACTAATTGAGCTTATAATTTATGTAAATGTGATGCTTTCCCTTCGCTCCCCATCATGAGCTTGTTTGGTGGAAAGGATGGTGTCTCTGAATCTCGCCCATGCTCCAGTGTCACCCTTGGATCTTCTTTCCTGACACCTATGGTGACAGAGGGGATGACTGAAGCGAACAATTGATTATTCTTTACAAGACAAGCTCCAATATGGGCCTAATTAAAGAATTTCCTCACACTTCTTCCTTGCTAAAACAAGAACTTTTAATGAAGAAAAGCCCCCAGCATGTCATTCAGACTGTTATTCCTGTGCGTGCTTACATACCCAACGCGTGCCCTCATCTCCCCATCTGGAAATACCAATTGTCACCCCGGAGTAATTGGCTCATTTGCTGGGTTTGCCCTTTCAATGCTCCATGTTCTCCTGACACCTGGAAGTCTCATTTAGAGGCTTTTAGGGCTTAGTCCTAGAGATGACACCATCTGGAAAGGTGTTTCTGGGGACAAATGTGACTACAGTACACCTTAAGCAAAAGAGAACACTGTTCCCATAGAAAAGGCACAGTGCTTGCAAGAAAGAAGCAAATGCTGCGACTTCGGCCAGGGCTTTGGAGGGCGGGTCTTAATGCATTATAACCAGGACACTCACAAGTTCCAACCTTCGGACCCTAATACAATTTTCCATCACAACAGGGAATAATAAAGCAAAGGGTTTTAAACACCACAGCTTATCATTCTAACATCTTGTCACAAGTGACTGTAGTCAGAGGTCACAGTTGTAGCATGCTAGACCTATAGGTTACAACAAGACTGCTTACACCTCTCACCCCATGCTTAAGATCCAATTTGACATATGCTCTGATGAAGGGTTTCCATCATTCATAGCTGGGGAACTGTGAGGTTGCATTTAACCGGATGTTGTACAGCAAAGATAATGTCTCCCAGTTGTGGAGATGGCTATTGAAATCTACACATGTAATAAAATTTCACATATACACACATGCATGCACACACACACAGCAGTGCATATAAGATGAGATTTGACAAAATTTCTGTAAGGTCAGTTGGTGACTTTCTTGTACACATGTCAACTTCCTACTTCAGATAACCTCCTGTGCTTCCGCACTAGAAGATCCTCGGGAGAAGCCAGGGAAGGAGTGCACAGGAGCTTTCTTGACCCGTTGGAAAACTCTTACCCATCCTAAATTATTTGTTAATACAAAGGGCTTTTGGTGGTCATGGTGGTTCTTGTGGTGGTGCTTGTGGTGGTGGTGGTGGTGGTGGTGCTGGTGCTGGTGCTGCTTGTGGTGGTGGTGCTGGTGCTAGTGGTGCTGGTGGTGGTGGTGGTGCTTGTGGTGGTGCTTGTGGTGGTGGTGGTGGTGCTGGTGCTGCTGCTGCTGCTGCTGCTGCTGCTGCTGCTGCTGCTCGGTTGGTTCTGTTTTGTTTTGTCAGTCAGACTGGATCAAAACTTCTAGAGAGTCTAACCCTGTCGCTTAATTTTCTTTCACCTTTAAACATGGACAAACTTGGTGGGAGGGGAGTGTGGGCATGACAATTCTCATAACAATGCTTTCAGGATGGCTACATTGAAATTCTGTTGCAAAGTAGCAAAGCATCTGTGTCCTTTAGAGTAAAAATGGATGCTACTGGCTGATAAACAGTGCTCAGGAGTAGGGCTTAGAGGGGAAGGACATTTTCTTTTAGTCTTTTGCTTTTTGAAAATAGATTCTTCTCTCATACAATACAGATCAAGAACAGTTTCCCCCTCCTCCTCTCCCTGGGAAAGAGAAACAGACTACAAAAGTATGTTTTAAAGATCTGCTTTACCAGGGGCTTCTTTACAACATTTGTTGTGTTATATTTGAACCCTCCCTCTGCATGGAAAACTGACTCTCCAAGTAAGGCTACCATGATGCTCCCTGGATTGTCCTGCCACAGGCCACTGCCCTTGGTGCTGCCTCACAAACAGCACTAGGGTAGAGACACCAACACAGGCAGAACCTTAGCTTAAAAAGCAACAGGGCAAATGGGGAGCTTCTCCAGGATGGCTTACAAATGAGGCCCCACCCCAAGTTCCAAGTGCTAATGTCTAACCCTTATTTTCCAGAGGCTGAGTAAGAATGACTCACTTTACCTGGAGACCACACCGCCAATGTTTTAACAAGAATTAGGTGCTTTGTTGGACAAAGAAATACTCCTAACCTTTATTCTTGTCAGGTTTGTATCCCCCACCTCCCAGGATGTCTTCAAGATCCTTGTTTGAAAAACCTAGGGAAAAAAACATACATTTCAGTGGCAAAAAAAAAAAAAAAATCTCAGCAGCAGGAAATTTGGACTAGTAAATGTTGCCAATGATACTTGGGCATTCTTCTTCATGGTCCTGGGTGTGTGGGTCAGTGGTACAGTACATATACACTCCTGAGAATCATGTCTGATGCCCAAACTAAAGAGAGCTGAGGGAGAAGGAGGAGGATGGGAAGGAGGAGGAGGGAGATGAAAAAGATTGAAGATGATAGGCAAAATTCCAACAGGCCCCTTACACTGCCTACTGCCCGTATATGTGTTCTGTATAACCTCCAATCACCTTGAGTGTTTGCATAACCACAGAGAGAATGAATGGGTATAATCCTAGTGATTAAGTTGCATTATATGCCAAAGATGAAGGGATTCTGTCAAAGTAATTAAGGGCCTGACTCAAACAAGTGAACTCTTTCAAAGTTAGTTTTGGGCTTTCCTGAGCTCAGAAACAGGAAGCTAAAGTCTCTCCTCTTCCTCCTGCTGTTCTTAAAGGAGCCACTACCCCTGTAGCTGAAGGGAAATAAACTCTATTAACAAGCACATCGCCTTGTTTTGAAGAGAACCTAAGCTAAGATGAGACCCCCCCTCCCATCCCAGTACCTTGATTGCATCTATCTGAGACTCTGAATAGAAAACTCAGCTTCTTCATTGAGCAAAGGAATTCTTAACTCATTTCTTTAAAAATAAATCTCCCTAACTTTCTCATGATTTGTGACACAATCATAGATAACTAAACGCAAGAAGCAGAATCATTATTAATAATAATTCAACTACTAAGTACACATCCTCCTGAATGTCCTATGTGCTGAAAGGCAAAGTGTGCTTAAAGCCTTTCTACTATATTCCAAAGTACCGGAGGTGCATCACAAAAGTCATTTGTGTGATTGTTCAGTTCCAATTGGTTTTATCTGCTTTGTGTCATGAGGCCACTTTTGCTGGGCAGAATGAATGCTGTACCAATCTTATTATTTGGGAAGCATTTCTTAAAACTGAAGGAAAAGAGTCCATCAGCTCAGGACAGTCACTGATGGTACGTATTAATACAAGATTCCAAGTAAAGTCTTTAAAAGCTACTGTGAGTCCATTGGTACCCCACTACATAGCAACTTTCTCCAGTGGCAATGGTGGTATTAGTAGGAAATTGGCTTTTGGTTTTTTATAATAACATGTGGCATTACACTGAAGTTTGATAAAACTCAATACAACAAAGTTTTCCAAAAAACTGACCTGCAATGTTACAAAACAACAAATGGGCAAAAGTCCATTGGGTGGGTATTGTAGTTCAAATGAGAAATGACCCTATAGATTCATGTAGGAACTCCTGAGTCCCAGCTTTTGGAAATATGTCCCTGGGAGCTGATGTTTGAGCTTCGTTAGCCTACTTCCTGTCTCTTCCTTTGGGCTTCCTGGGTGTGGATACAATATGACCGGCTGAGTCATGTTGGGGCCCTCTCAACTTTGGCAACAATAAGCTGAATGAAGCCTTCCTCTTTGCTTTGTTTGCCAGGTATTTGGTCAGGGCAAGTAGAAATGTAACTAGAGGTAACTGAGTGAGGAAGTTACTAAACACTTTAAAAATTATTCATGTATATGTTTGTTTTAAAACTCTTATGTTTTAGTTATATTTATTATTTAAGTGGTTGTGTGTGTGTGTGTGTGTGTGTGTGTGTGTGTGTGTGTGTGCAGGTATGCACATGCCATAGTGCACATGTGTGGGTCAGAGGACAGCTTTCAAGCTACATAATGTCAATGAGTATCCAAGTATCACCTAGCAAAATGGATAGTCTAGAAATTTCTAAGAAATGTAAAATAATGCCACTCTTCTCATTAGACCATTTTTAATCTTGTCACACATGGTAATTTATCATAAAATGGGCTATTTATGTTAATATGTATTGGTTTAGTAGTAATCATTTTAAACTAATAATACTGATTTTTAAATTTTTTTAAATATACAGATGATAAACTGATGGATATGACTCATATAGACAACTTATTGAGACTCGCAATTATTCAGGGAAGCCCAAGAGCCCAATGCTTCAGCATTACTATGGTAGGGTTCTCCTACAGTTTGAAATGGCCTGGATCTACAGTGCTCTGAACAGACCCTATCAGGAACTTCAGCATTGGCCTACAGTGTCAAGCAGCTAGGACTTACCTCCTCCATCTCCTGCATTTGGCTTTTTGCCACCATCTAGATCATTTTGATCATCCAAGGCATCCTTCAAGTCAAATCCATCTGGTTCTGAAAACCACAAAGAAAAGAAACAATCACTCACTGTCCTGGCTAGTTTTTAATGTCAACTGGACACATGCTAGAGTCACCTGAGAGGAGGGAACCTTAGCAGAGAAAATGTGTAGGCAAGCCTGTAAGGCATTTTTTAAATTAGTAATTGATGGGGGGGAGCCCAGTCCATTGTGGGTGGTGTCATCCCTGGGCTGATGGTTCTGGGTTCTATATAAGAAAACAGGCTGAGCAAGCGATGGGGAGCAAGGCAGTAAGCAGCACCCCTCCATGGCCTCTGCATCAGCTCCTGCCTCCAGGTTCCTGCCCTGTGTGAGTTCCTGTCCTGGCATCCCTCAGTGATGGACAGAGCTGTGGAAGTATAAGACAAATAAACCCTGTCCTCCCCAAGTTCTTTTTGGTCATGGTGTTTTATCACATTGACAGAAACTTTAATTAGGACAAAGCTCTAGACAATAGCTGATATGGAAATTCTTCCTTACTTCTCAGCTTGTCTTACCCATAGGATTTGATGGTGATCTAGTTGTTACTGGCCTTTTAGTTGTGGTAGTAGTGAAACGGTCTCATCTTTCTAAAAGCATGGAGTGGGGAGATAGCAAGAGTCATGTTTAATAACAAAATGTATACTTACATCATAGTTTAAGGAAGTCACACCATGAATAGAGTACTCTTGTCTTAGTGCTTGAAATTCTTATATGACCTCATAATTACTTGGGAAAAGATGCCAAAGAGAGAGGTCTAACCTATTTTTTATAGGTTGGGGACTGAGAGAAGAATATAGGTCCACATCTCACTACTTGACAAGTGGTGCTAGAACATGAGCCCAGCTCTGCTGACCACATTGACTAGGGAGTTCTAGAACTTACTTAGGCATGATCCTCAAGACATTCAAGCCATGGTTTCCTCCACTATTAATTGGGCAGCTGAACTACAGATAAAAATGCCCAAAGATGAATGAACTGGCATTTCCTGTGATGTATTATTGAGAATTGTCTCATAAACTGGAAGTGATTAAAACACACCACAGAGAGAGAGAGAGAGAGAGAGAGAGAGAGAGAGAGAGAGAGAGAGACGGAGACAGACAGAGACATTTTGTAATTGGTCTTTGCCTGGAGGAAGATTCTTTTACATCAGTTTTTTCTCTTAAACTTTAGAATTTGCAATAATTATTCCTACTACTCAAGACATTCAAAGAGAAAGGTAATGACAATGTTATAGCAAGCATAGAAGAGAAAAATACCATGTGCACACATACAAAGGAACAAATTTGACCATCATGCTACACCATATATAAAAATGGATCAAAGATCTAAACACTCAGTAGAAAACATTTTGGAAAATATTTGTCACATTATACTTGGAGATATTTCCTGGATATGAAAGTACAAGCATGAAAAGAAATAATGGACATGAGTTGGAGACATGTCTTAGTGGTTAAGAGCACTGGCTGCTTGGATCCAGGTTCAGTTCTCAGCATTCACATGGCTGTTCGCAACTGTCTGTAACTCCAGTCCCACAAGATCTGAGACCCTCTTCTGTCTTCCTTAGGCACCAGGCATCCATAAGGTGCACAGACAAAAACAAACAAACAAAAAATAAGTAGAAGAGAGGAAGAAATTCAAAGCAAAGCATATATATAAGATGTCACAGTGAATGAAGGACAAGATGGATGGCTTGGGGTTTCAACTCCCAAGAAGAGGCAAGGTGAGAGTTGTTCAGACCATGGTAATTGAGAGTTTAGGTACATAAGGGCTGAAAATAAAATCAATACACAGGCTACAGAAGAAAAATCATGTAATTGTACCACCAACATGCAAAGAGCTAGAACATTTTTATGAAAAAGGACTTTGTTTTTTAAAAAAATCACATTGGGAATGAAGGAGAACTACTTTGGTTGCAAGTCTGCCTTCTAGAAGACAGTTGTCAGTCTTATTAGTTTAAGACTGACTTTTCTTTCTGTAAGATCAGGAGCAAAGCAACATCATTGCCACCACTCTAATTTCATAGAGTACAGGAAGTTCTACAACTAAAAGAAAAAATATGTACATTGGAAAGGAAGAAATTAATCTGTCCATATTTGCAGATGACATGATCATCTTCACAAAAAAAAAACTTCAAAGAATATGAAATATGGGGGACTAGTTAGCAAATACACTAGTCTCAAAAATGAGATCAATAGCATCAACAAATAATGGTGATGAACATATGGCATCCAAAACCCACCACTCACAAAAGAAAAGAAAGCAAAATGTTGAAATATATACTTTGAAACCAATGGTACAGAAAATTACTACGTTCAGAAAAAGACAACACAGAGCTTGAAAGTTATAAAATAAAGAGAATCTAAATAAACAGTTCACGGACTGGAAAGCCAACTCAACAGAGTGAGATGTCAGCTTCTGTCAGCTCCCACACTGAGCTATATGTTCCATGAGAGCCTGTACATGTCCCACTGTTTTCTTTCCAGAAATAGTCAAATTTGATCTAAAATTTGTATGGAAAGGCAGAACCTTAGATTAGCTTTCTAAAACCTTGAAAAGAATAAGATGGGATGAATCCCTCTGCCCAATATTAAGGCTCATTTTATATTACACTTGTCAAAGATGCAGTAGGTGGATGTATACACAAGGCAACCGAACAGAATAAAGAGCTCACAAGCCCTCAGATGTGAGCAAGTGATGGTTTATACATATGCAAAGCAACTCAATGGGGGAAAGAATCTTTGCAGCAAAAGGTGCTGGGACATTTAGACTTCCAAAATAAAAAGTAATGGGTTTCATTTTTATTTTATATAAAATTAATGGCAAATGGATGGGTTATATTTGCTTAAATAGAAAATCATAAAAATGTTAAGGGAAGTATTTCAGAATTGAATGCTTGGTAAAGAGTTTACACATTTGACAACACAAGCATGTCCCACAAGAGGAAGAACTGTTAAGAAGCCTGAAAGGCCAGGAGGAGGAAGTGGCATAGAAGGAACAGAAGGATGCAGGGAAAGAAAGGAAGACAAGAAAAACAACAGGAAGCTTTAATGGAGCTAAGGCTCAGGGGGGCTAGAGATGCAGCTTGGCAGAGGTAAGCACACATTTACAGCAAAGGCCTAGGTTTGTTCCATACAACAAAGGGGAAAAAAAGAAGGGAGAGGAAAGAAAGAAAATCTGGAGTTGGCTTTTCAAAAACGGTAAGTGGAGAAGGAGATCTGACTTTCACACAAACTCTGGTGCCCCATGTTGGACCATGTCCCTTGGATGGGGAGGCCTGGTGGCACTCAGAGGAAACATAATAGGTCACCAAGAAGAGACCTGATACCCTAGGAGCATATACAGGGGAGGAGGTCCCCCTCAGTCACAGACATAGGGGAAGGGAGTAGAGGGGGAAGCGGGAGGGAGGAAAGAAAGGAGGATACAAGGGATGGGCTAACAATTGAGATGTAATATGAATAAATTAATAAAAAACAAAACAAAACAAAAAAAACGGTAAACAAGATTGAAAAACTTTATTTCTGCTATAATGACTCAAAATTATAAATGGAAGAGGAGACATTGCAATTAATACTAAATAAATACAAAGGATCATAAGGAACTACAATGGACAATTTATTCCAATAAACTGGGCAAGCTAGAAGAAACTGATAGAGCCCTAGAAGCGCACAAACTATAAAGACTTGATTATGAAAAATCAAAATATAAATGGATGAACAATAATTTGAATAATCAAAGACCTCCCAACAAAGGAATATCCAGGGAACAGATGGCTATAAAAAATGAATTCCTTGAAGGATTCAAAGAAAAATTATAGCTAATCCTTCTCAAATTCTTGCAGATTTGAATAGGAGGAAATAATTCCACATTCATTTCATGAGACCAAACACAAGCAAAAGTCCATGAACAGAGGCAGCACTCATCAGGGAAACATTAGCAAACAGAATTCAACAGCACATTTAAAAGCTTATATACCATCATCAAAACTGGACTGAGGTCTGCGACTGAATTGTTCAGCATAACCAAGCAATAGACTTGGTTAAAAGTATGAAATAAACATTTTAAAAGTAAAAATCATGTGATCAGCTCAGTAGGCATAGAAAGAGCATCTGACAATATTTGACATCTTTTGATGAACAGTCTCAAGACATTAGCTATAGAAGCTGTGGTGGCTAGTGTCAGTTGTTGACTCAGTGTGCTCTAGAGCCACCTGGGGGACAGGCCTCTGGCTATGTGGTACAGGATTATCTTGACTAGGTTAATTGTGTCAAAAAGAACCACCCATGGTAGATTGCACAGTTCTTTGGGCTGAGACCCTGGACTGTACAAAAAGGACAGTGAGCTGAGCACACACTGTCTTCCTTCTCTGCTTCTTGTCAGAGTATTTTCTTGCAGCAACTGGAAAAGTAACCAAGATGAAAGTGATGTAACTCAACTGAATGAAGGCCACATAGGATAAGGGGACAGGTAACATCACAGGCAATAGTGAAACCTGAAAGCTTTTTTTTTTCTAACATGAGTAACAAGACAATGATGCCCACTTTACACAGTAAAGGGGACACAGTACCAGCAGTACCAGCAAGAACAAGGAAAGGCATCCAAATGTGAAGGGTCATAAATTGTGTAAATGGCATGATGGTATGCACAGAAATCCTCAAGAGCCAAGTGTCCTTGTGCATACCTATAATCCCAGAACTTGAGGGGCAGACTCAGGAGGATCAGGAGTTCAAAGGCAGCCTGAACTATATAAGGAACTTAAAACCAGCCTGGACTAACAAAGAAATACACAAAAACAGACAAGCTGAAAAAAGAAGACCCTGATATGTTCACAGTTTTAAAAGGGGAAGAAGTAGCCATAAGGTAAAGAATATAAGTGGCAAAAAGGGGTAACATTCTCCCATAGAGCCTCTAAAGACAATGCAGCCTTGTTAGTATGTTCATTGTAGCCCATAATATTCATTCTGCATTTTTACCTCCACAATTATAAGATGAATCTCTGTTGTTTAAGCAGCAAAGGTTGTGGTCAATCACCCCTATTGGGAGACCAAAAGAGAGCTCACAGAACTTCACATTTCAATTGACACCCTCGTACCAACTGACATCTGGATTGCTGCTTTATAGGGGATGCTAAGCCAAGAATGCAGATAAATAGGACCTATGACAGTTACGCCTGATCTTCACACTCATTGGATCAAGAAGTACCCAGGACATCACTACATCATACTTCCAGCTGTGTCTGCGAGGTATCTCCAAGGAACATTACCCAAGAGAGAAAGACTCTAAATGCTAACAGCATTATCACATTAACTACGAGACCCAGATAAATTTAAATGGGGGAAAGAAGAGAATGAACAACTACTGGCATGCGCTCTATCTGCTCCACTAGGATGGACAGAAGACTCGGATTTGTCCTCCTTGAAGCTCAATAGCACAGGGCATTTATATAACTTTCTTGAAATGACATTTTACAAATGGAAAAGAGATTAGTGGCAGCCAGGGATTGGGGAAGGGACAGGGAAAAGACAGAACTGAATGAAGGCTGCTGTGGTTGTACAGTGGGAACATGGAAAGCCTACAGTGATGGAACCACTCAGTATCTGACTAGAATGGCAGGTGCACAAGCCACCAATTGGTATTTGCATGCACAAACAAAACTGGAAAATGGACAGACTGCATCTACATGGCAAGAAAGTACAAGAAGTTATTGGTAGAAACCTGGGACTTAATCTATGATGAGCTACAAAATAAAACTTAGTATCACCACATAGATGATAGTACATGCCTCAACCTCAGCACCAAGGAGGCAAAGGGAGAAGGAGGGAAAATGGAAGGCCAGCCTAAAGGGGGGTGGAATAAATAAATCTTTCCCTAAACCAAAGCCAAATCAAAATAAAATTTCAATTTTAAAACACTGGTAAAGACAAATTTGAGAATCATCACAGAAAAACTTAAAAAACTGAATATTGTTTTAAACTGCTACTTTTATTTTCGGGTAGCAGCACTGGCAAATTACCACAAGGAAGTATAACTATTCTTTTTATTGAAGTATGTCCTGGGTATGGTAGTGCATCTCTTAATGCCAGTCTACCAGTTCTAGTCAACTGTGAAGCATAGGCAGCCAGCAAGCTGGGAATTCAAGGCTGGCCTGGCCTACAATGTCATGTTCCAGGTCAGTTGGGACCCTGACTCAAAATACAGGAACAAAATAAACTTTTTCTCCGTCATAAAGTATGTTTGAATGGGTTAGAGAGCCTGACACACTCTCAGCAGCATGAGGCACTTCTCTCTGAAGATAGCTTTCCTTGAATTACTGAAACAAGACTAATGCCTGAAGATTACATTTAAATAACACCTGCTACGCAACTTGAACATGTGTCAGACATTTCCTTGTAAATGAGTAAAATTTTCTATCACCAGAACACAAACTCTGATAGCTCCTATTTTTTAAATATTTCATTTTATGTATATGAGTGATTTGACTGCATTCATATCTGTGCAACACTTGTATGACTGCAAAGTTGGATCCCCTGGAACTGTAGACAATTGAGAGCTGCCATGTGGGTGCTCACAAACACAGGTCTTCTGAAAGAGCACTCTGTTTTTAACTACTGACTCATCCATCCTTCAAGCCCCCTCCCTCTGACAGTAGCTGTTGCTAATAATAAAACTTGAAATTTAAATTAAAATATAAAATTTTCAGAAACCTACTGGTAACTGTGCTATAAACAGCTTTTTAGCAGCTAGCTTATTTTTAAAATCATTGTTTTATTCATTCATTCGTTTATTTTTTTAACAAAGGATTTTGCTATTGTAACCTTGGCTGCCCTAGAACTTGAAATATGGTGTAGATTAGCCTTAAACTTTGGGTCATCTCCCTGCCTCTGCCTCCAAAGTGCTAGGATTACAGGTGTATGCCACCTCATATGGCTTGTGATGAGGCAGGTGGCAAAATTAATCAGTGTGGGTTTTATGATACTATAGAGTGAACCATATCAAAATATGGGCACTGTGCATTATTCAGGGCACCAGTGTTTCCAAGTGACCAACGAACAGTGCTAGCAAACCATGAATGGGCAGAAGATCCATTCAAAGAACAGGAGAGTCCAGCGGGGCTCAATGGAGCTGAGCAAGGAGGGTTCACACTGACAGTTCACACTCCACACTGCACTTATTCTGGGAAACAAGCACTGGTCAGGCGTTGGTGTCCTGTCTGAGAAGAATGTCTCAACTAATCTCAAAGGCACATTAAGTTCTTTTTCCTTTTTCTGTTGTGTATCTGCATGAGCTTGGGTATTCTTCACATATTAAATTGGACCTCAGGATCTTATAACAGCTTATTACATATACATATATAAGAATCCAGGAGAAGAGTCAAGTGGTGCACACCTTTGATCCTAGCACTCAGGAGGCAGAGGCAGATGAATCTCAGAGATAGAGGCCAGCCTGATCTACAGAGTGAGTTCCAGGGGGGCCAGAGCTTCACAGAGAAACCCTGTCTTGAAAAACAGAAGCAGGAGGAGGAGAAGGAGGAAAAGGAGGAGGTGGAGGAGAAAGAGGAGGAGAGGGAGAAAGAGGAGGAGGAGAGGGAGGATAAGGAAAAGGAGGACGACGAAGAGAAGGAGGAACAGAAGGAGGAAGAGGAGGAGGAGAGGGAGGAGGAGGGGGAAGAGGAAGAAGAGGAGGGAGAGGAAGAGGAAGAGGAGGAGGAAGAGGAGGAGGGGGAGGAAGAGGA
>OU015760.1:113185589-113204575 GCA_907169655.1 Acomys percivali
GAGGAAGAGGAAGAGGAGGAGGAAGAGGAGGAGGGGGAGGAAGAGGAGGAGGGGGAGGAAGAGGAGGAGGAGGAAGAAGAAGAGGAGGAGGAGGAGGGGAGGAAGAGGAGAAGGAAAAGGAGGAGGAAGTGGAGGAGGAGGGGGAGGAAGAAGAAGAGGAAGAGAGGGAGGGGGAAGAAGAGGAGGAGGAAGAGGAGGAGAAGGGGAGGAAGAAGAGGGGAGGAGGAGGAAGAGGAGGAGGGGAGGAAGAAGAGGAGGAAGGGGAGGAGGAGGAAGAAAAAAAGGAAGCAGCAGCCTCCTCTAAGTGGAGTCTGGCATGGTGATCTTCTTTAATCCCAGCACTGGGAGGAGGGGTCATAGGCAAGCAGTAGATCTCTGTGAGTCTGAGGTCATCCAGTTCTATCTAGTGAATTGTGGTCTACATAGTGAGTCCCAGGCCCTCCTGAGCTACCTAGTAAGATCCTGTCTCAAAGCACCAAAAACACAAAGAATGCCAGGGTGTTCTATTCAAGCCAAACATTACAGAAAAATGTAAAATAATGTTACTCTTTACTCTAAATTGTGTTTTCATTTTATAAGCACAGTTATTTCTCATAAAAATCTGTCACATATGTTGATGCATATGGCTTTTTATTTTCTTTAGATTAATAACAGTTTTTCAGTTTTAAATTCTCAGATGAGAAATATTTATAGATGTGACCCACATAAACAAATTCTTTTAAGATCTTCAAAACTTTAAAGAATTTAGAGAAAATGTTTGAGTATTTTCATTCAAGAGCTCTCCTGTGGCCTGAGGTTGTCCCTCTCTGCCACACCATGAACGGCTCATGCCTGTACTGTGGTTAGTAAACTGACCCCAGGGGCTTCAGCTAGGACTCCCCTCTTTTTAAAAATGTTATTAATATATTCAGATTACAACTCAATTGTTATCCCCTTGCTTGTATCCTCCCGTTCCTCCCTCCCTCCCTCTTTCACCCTATTCCCCTCCCCTAGGTCTATGACTGAGGGGGACCTCCTCCCCCACTATATGGTCATAGGGTATCAGGTCTCATCTTGGTAGCCTGCTTATTCTTTCTCTGAGTGCCACCAGGCCTCCCCACCACGGGGAGGTAGTCACATATGGGGCACCAGAGTTCACGTGTGAGGACTCACCTCTTCTGCCTCCTCCTATACCTCGTGGCTGGCAGTCATTGTCTCAATCACCCAAAGCAATAGGGGAGTAAAGTGTACTGCCTTCACATAAGGCATAATAATCAACCAGAGCGCATTCTGTTGAATTAAATCTAATATTCAGATGGACGTCTTGGCTGGCTTTTCATATGTGCAGCTAAAAACAACGTAATTCATTCTAATACTGTCTCAGATGGAGTTGCAGTGAGTCTTTCCTCACTTCCCTTCTCAGATGAGCCTTGCCTTCCTCACTTTCCACTTCAGGCAAGCCTTCTTACCTGCTGCATTTGCTGGGGCTCTGGTTGTTCCTGGCCTCCTAGTTGTGGTGCTGAAGTGTCCCCATCTTGCTGAAGGGAGAAAGGAGCAAATTAAGTGAGGTATAACAGCTACTTCACAGCCTGCAGAAGTCATGAGGAGAACAACCTACAGTGGATCACACTGGGAAGAATGGCAAAATGACATGGTTCTGGAGCTGGAAATAAAGATCAGTGGTTAAGAGTCACTGTTGCTCTAGCAGAGTACCCAAGTCAAAGATAGCCTGGTCTGCACAGAGAACTTCAGGACAGCCAGGGCTAAATAGAGAGACCCTGACTCCAAAAAATGAGAGAGCTGAAACAGGTCAAAGTTCTCTTTTTGTACAGCAGAAAAAAAGCTAAGACAGATGCATTCTCTCTCATGTATTCAATATATCTTAAATGAAAAAAGAAGACACACATATGGCTAGATGATAAAAGCCTTGCACATGTAACAGAAAACAAACAGATGGACAAAGATGCAACTAATCTCCTCATATGTGTCTGATTTTCTTAAGGGAAAACTGTGCGTCTGGTCCAGGCTGATCGCTAGTGGTTGCTTTTTGTAATTGCTTGCTTGACTCACGCTTTCCTGAAGAAGTTTCTTTCAACGCATCCTCTTGCGAGTCTCCTACAAATAAGATAATTTTAAGTTTAGATGGTTTTTAAAATAAAACACAGTAACATGGAAATATTTTCTTTGTGCTTACTATTATAATTTGTGACTCTACGAACTGAGCCCAGGATCTAGACTGTACTTGGCAAGTGTTCTACCATTGAGGTACACTCTAAAAATACTCTTTTTTTTTTTTGAGACAGGGTTTCCCCTCTGTGCAGCCTTGACTATCGTGAACTCACTTTATAAACCAGGCTGGCCCTCTGCGTCCCATGGGATTAAAGGCATGAGCCACCATCTGCCAGGCTCTTTTTTTTTTTTTTTTTTTTTTTTTTTTTGGTTTTTGGTTTTTGGTTTTTGGAGACGGGGTTTCTCTGTATAGCCTTGGCTATCTGGACTCGGTTTGTAGACCAGGCTGGTCTTGAACACACAATGATCCACCTGCTTCTGCCTCCCGAATGCTGGGATTAAAGGTATGTGCCACCACGTCCAGATCAAAAATATACTCTTGATGTGGCTTTTGCCATTTAAAAAAGTAAGGGGATGGGAATACAAATGGAAAACAAAAGAAAGCAAAAGTAGCTGGGCATGGTGGCACACGCCTTTAATCCCAGCACTCGGGAGGCAGAGGCAGGTGGATCGCTGTGAGTTCGAGGCCAGCCTGGTCTACAAAGCGAGTCCAGGACAGCTAAGGCTACACAGAGAAACCCTGTCTCGAAAAACCAAAAAAACAAAAACAAAAAAAAAAAAAAGAAAGCAAAAGTATCTATATTTACACCAGAAAAAAAAATAGGCCAGCGGTCAAAATCAAAACACTCCAACACGGTAGAAGGAAACAGATCATTAGGTAATACAAAAGGGTTAATTCATTGAGAAGTCAGGAACTCAAATGTCCAGGGAGAGTCTGAGAAAGCATCCCTTCCTATGGAGCCTACTGGGACAATGACTTCAGACAAAAGCTGTGAGCTCTGCAGCACAATGAGCAGCTAGTTGGGCTCCTAGATAGAAACTAGGAAATGCTGATAACATATGGGCAGTGGTTAATAATAGAGTATTCACATAGGTTCCTTACTTGAGATAGTGCTCATGTTAAAGCTACTGACAGGGCAATATAGGCAATATAGGTACAGTGTATATAGGGATTCTCTGCTGATTTGCAATTTTTATTTTTAAAAACTCATTTTCCTATAGCAACAAAATGAGTAATTAACAAATAAAGATATATGGGACATATAACCTCAAAATTGTTAAAGGAAAAAAATAAAAACACAACATAATGAAATTCAAACCCATAAAAGACACCAGAGGGGAAAGAAAGGGCAAGGAAACATGTAAGAATATTATCAACTGTAGTGTACAATCAGTGAAAAGCATCCATCAAATAGACAAAATCCCCAAAACAAGTGTTCTCAGCACTGAACTAGTAGTCAGAGACTTAGATGCTGGCTAGCACAGTGGACATGCCCTGGATGGCTGGGAATATACCCCAGTGTGTGGAGACTGAGCAGCTAGTGATCAGATAACCAGTGTACACTGAAGAGATTTGAGTGGGGACGAAACTCTTCATATTGGAGTTGCAAATTTTCAAGTTTGTAGTTATTCCAACATTCCTGAGGTTAGCGGAATGATAATGCTAAACACAATGGGTGCTCCTTGATTGGATTCTAACCTGCAAAGGCCATTACAATCAGCAAAATGTGAATGAGGTCTGTGGAACAGATGGGAATGCTGGGTCTCGTCCAACTGTCCAACTGCCTGATCTTAATGATCAAACTGTTGTCGAGAAGAAGGTGCCCATGTTTACAGCAGAAGCATGTTGATGTCATAGATCACAGATACAATATGTGAAACTGATCCAGGAATAGGTCAGGAAAAATATTTGGAGACGCCCACATGTCTAAGAGTAAACCACTGAAAGTGGCACAGAACTGGGAAATGGAGGGTGAATGCTACATGCTAATTTTTATACTAGGCATGATTTGGGCACTGTTGAAACTTGAATGGGGGTCTGACCATTAGGCAGTAATAATGTGACCAAGATTAGGCTGCTTTCGTGACTTAGATGCTGGCTGGCACAGTGGACATGTCCTGGATGGCTGGGAATACACCCCAGTGTGTGGAGACTGAGCAGCTAGTGATCAAATAACCAGAGTACACTGAAGAGATTTGAGTGAGGGACCAAACTTGTCATATTTTCTAGAATATTTGCAAATTCTCTAGAAGCTTATAGTTATTTCAACATTAAATTTTTATACGTGCATCTTCCAACTTACTCATGCCACTTCTAGGTATGTATTAGAGATACATAGTTGTAACAGGGACATAGAGACGGGCGTACAAAGACACCCATTGTAGCTGTGCTTACAACAGCAAAAACAAACGTGGGCAGAACAATGGTCAGCAGAGAGGAACAGCTGCGTGAAAGGCGGCTCTTCCACACAATGCGTTGCTGCGTGGCTGCCTTAGAAGAGAATGGGGATGCCTGGGTATTGACATGAGACATGTTCTGAAATGCAGCAAGAGACAAAGAAATGTTCTATTATGGATGTACATCGAAATCCACAACCATAAAAATGATTTAGACGTTCACACGGGGAAGCTGCTAATACAGGTTGTGTCTAGGGAATGGAGAACAGGGGGAAAGATGAAGTAACTATTTCCTGTTGGGGTTAATTCAAGGTTCTATATCAGTGTCTACCAAACTATAAGTCTATCTTTTTTTTTTTTTTCGGTCTTTTGAGACAGGGTCTCCCTATGTAGCCTTGGCTGTCCTGGACTCGCTTTGTAGACCAAGCTGGCCTCGAACATACATCGATCCGCCTGCCTCTGCCTCCCGAGTGCTGGGATTAAAGGCGTGCGCCACCACGCCCGGCCCCTCTTGGGTCTTCTTTCAACACTATTCCCCTACTTTACTACCCAAGAACAACAAAAACACACAGCCAACAATGGCATATTGAGCTACTGACATGTAGAACTAGCCATTCCCCAACTAGCTCCTGACACATCTGGCCATGTGTCATTAAGTAAGGGTTAACAGCAACAGGATACAATTTTATAGTATTTATTAATCAATTCCTTACTGAATTTGGACTCAACAGACCCAAGCCATCTCTGGATGAAACACTCACTATCAAGCTCAATCCTGAACTATTAAGACTTCTTCAAAACCAAAACTAGAGTAAGAGTGTAGTCCAATAGTAGGGCTCTTACGGAACATGCATAACGCCCTGGGTGTCATTTTCAGCACCACAAGACAACACCCAAAATCCAGCACAACTAAAACCCACACAGGCACAGATGTCCTCACAATAGACCACACATCACAAGAGGGTGTCACACGGGTGCCGCTCTCCCATGCACTAACTCACCTGTTTGGGATGCTAGCAGGCATCCCATATGCTCGTCTTCTGACCAACACACTTTAGAAAATCCAGTTTACAACTCCTAAGCCCTGGAGTCTGAGGGGGCAATGTTGCAACATTCAGCAGAAAATGAGTTACGTCATCAACTGCAGAAGGCCACTAAGAACGTTAATGGGAAAACCACACCAGGAGCTCATAACACCTGTCTGAAGCTGTCTTCTTTGATAGAGAAGAATTTCGGGAATGTTCCCTGTGAACTTGTGTGTGTCCTTAAAAGGATCTGCTGAATAAAGTGCCAGTTCTAGCCAAACACACCCGGATAGCCAGTCTGCCCTCTAGCACAGTTTCCCTGGGGAGAGAACATTGCAGCCTGACTTACCGGGAGTGGTATGGGAAGCCAGGGCTGCATCTTAATGAAGGTTGTAAAACAAGTCAAAGTAGGCCCTTGTTAGCCAGTGATGTCATCAACTGGCTGTATACCAGCACCTGCCAAAGACTTTACAGAAATATGTGAACCTGGAGAGACTACTGGTGGGCTCTTATATTTGGGTTTGATTAATTAATCACACCTGCCTCAGTTGTCTCTGCCCACTTCTCTCTGTTCATCCTGAAAGCATCCTCTTCCTGGTAAGGGCTTATGAGCATCTTTTACAGGCATGCCCTATCCAATACAGCAGCTGCTCACTACACAAAATAAAATAAGTGAAAATTCAATAACTGTTTAGGTGAGTGCTTTCCCCAACTACCAGTGCATAATGTTGGCTATGACTTGGAGACAATCCATTTAGGGTTTAGACCCAAGGGCAAATTCACCTCTACAGAGGGACGCGTGCCCTGCCTGCTGATTGGTTAAGAACTTCAGAGGCTGCTAAGCCACCTCCCAGCAAATGATTTCAGAGGTAATGTTGGGACATAAGCAAAGATCAGCTTCTCTCAAGTGGCCAGTGACAGCCACCCACCTCGCTCTCTAAGGATTGCTGCTATTCTGCCTCTTTGATTTGTACATGTAAGCAGTTTCCACGTTTTCTGAAAGAAAGCCCAATATAAATCCTAACTGAATAAATATCTGAATTGCCTCAGTTTTCACATTTTGAAATTATGACCATTTTCTATAGAAGTCAATAAGAACGCCAGAGACATCTTAGTCTGGTAAATCACAGATGTGTCATCTCAAGTTTTCATTTGTCTGCCTTAATGGAGGTCCCATAAAATCTACTCTCTACTTCAATGTGTCCATGAAAGCCATGATGCCACTCAATTGCCTCTCATCTGGACTAGTGCTTGAGTCTACTCAAGTCTAAGGGTGCAAAGCTAATTGTCAAAAAGAAACACATATGGCCAATATTGACATAAAGTGCAAGGAACGCTCAGTATAAGAAGAATCAGAATCAGACCTCAGGGACCAAGTCATGTACCAGCTATTTTGTCTGTGGCATAACTTCTTGATCACTTGGGCTCAAGGAACAGAACAGATTTGGAGGCCCAGGAAGATGGTTCAGTCAACAAAATGTTTGCTATGCAAGCATGAGAAGCTGTTAAGTCCTCAGATCCCACAGGAAAGAGCCAGGCATTGTGGTACAAGCTTGTAACCCCACGGTTGGGAAGGCAGAAACGGGTGGATCCCTGGGGCCCTATGGCCACCCAGGCTAGCCTAATTGGTGTGCTGCAGGTCCCAGCCAGAGACTCTGTCTCAGAAAACAATGTATGTGACTCCTGGAGAATGACACCTGAAGTTGATCTCTGACCTCACGCATACACACATTTTCACAGGCACACATACATGAATAATAACATACCTACACATATCCATACACCTTTTTTTTTAATTAAAAATAAACTTGGCCCCAATACATGGAGCCAACTTGATTAAACCTGAAATGAACATGTATAATGGATGCTCACCATCAAGCAATAAAGGACTCATCTGAGCAGCTGCTAGCAAAGACTTGTGTCCTCAGCTGCCTAGGCATGGGGCCACTGGGGCCACAGCTAACACAAGGAAAGGCCGCAGGTCATTAAAGCAAATTCACCCTTCTGTAACTTCCATGGGAACATTCCTGAAAGCTTCTCATGGGAAGTCCATAGAACAAACCCACTGGAATGTATGACCAAATTCCCGAGGGTCTCTGGTGAAAATAATTCATTGTCTTTAGTGAAAACATGTAAATACCCTAGTGCCACAGAAGGCCAGGCAAGCCAAGAATTCTAGTGTCCAATCTACCTGAAATGTTCACAGCATTTTAACTCTTGTTACGCAATCCAGACCTGAACCCATTGTCTTGATAAATGTATGCTTTTCCACCTCAAAGCGTGCTGAGCAATTAATATCCTCTGGGTTAGTTAGGCACTGCAGCACTGCAAAGGAATGTGAAAATAGCTCGCCTCTTACTCTGATTACTAAATGCATTTCACTGTCACCACCTGAGCTCCAACTAGTTTCATGAATAAATTTCAACCACTCTGAGAGAGGAAAATAATGACAGGACGGCAGTGGTTCACTAGAAGCCAGGAGTCAGCACCATCATCAGCTCAACCGCAGTGGCCACTGAGGATTGGAGCTGCCAGCTGATTTCAAGGATGCACAGAGCACCCCATGCTCCAGTTCCTGCTAGGGAATCGGGGGGGGGGGGGGCACTGGTAAACATGGCATCTTTCAAATGCAGGCACCAGGGCTGGAAGTTTTTTTTGTATATTGCCAGGAAGCATCTAAGTGTCCTATATAGCAATGTTGGGAAAGGATTTGTACAAATTGTAATCGTCACTTCACTGATGAGTGTGTAATTAAAAGGAGAGTCTCATTCTTCCTTTCTACACAGAAAACAAAATGTCTACAATGGATGTTCACAGAGGAAATTGCACATGTGCACTGAATGCCCACAAAGAAAACCTCCTCCCACAAAGAAAACCTCCTCCACAGAAGTCAGAGCTGAGAGCAAAGGACAAGTGGAGTGGGTGCCTGGGCCCTGGGGGTGAAAGGACTAGACTGCTAATGGGCTTCATTTTAGGGTGGCAGGAATTTTGTGGCACCAGATGGATGACTATACAGCATAGTGAGTCTATTGAAAACAGTAAAGTATAGATACTGAAATGGTGGGTTTTTTGTTTTGTAATTTACGTCTTAAGAGGCAGGAGGGGTAGCTGGCTCTGGATACTACCCCAGGGCTTCAGAGATCATATGCCCTTTCTTACAGCTGAGGGCCCATTGGCCACAGCGGTAAATAATGAGGCAGCATGGGGACCAGAGAAGAAGGCTCAGCACCTAAGAGCTGCTCTTGCAGACGACCTAGGTTCAGCTCTCAACACCCACACAATAGCTCACAGCAGTCTGTAACTGCAGTTCCAAGGCCCTCTCCTGGCCTTCAAGGGCACCAGACATAAATGTTGTACACTTACATAAGTCAAAAGACCCTTACGTGCAAAATATATTTAAAAGCAATAATTAGGTAGCAGAAGTTAGAAACGGCCACTGACCTAC
Organism: Acomys percivali; assembly: GCA_907169655.1. Taxonomy (NCBI): domain Eukaryota; kingdom Metazoa; phylum Chordata; class Mammalia; order Rodentia; family Muridae; genus Acomys; species Acomys percivali. Next base: position 113,194,506 of record OU015760.1, read on the forward strand.
AAAACCTGAGTTATCTACTCATTGCCTAGATGTCCATAAACAACCACTTGATCCTATCCTATACAGGTGTCTCCTGTATTTCCTGTATCTCAACCGATGTCATACCAGATTGCCTGTCCCTCTGCAGATGGTAAAATATACATGATAGAAATAAAACCACATATACAAGCAAGGCTCTGTCATGAGATGTCAGGATATTTAAGGTGTTATCGCAACCCTATGGCCAGAGGTATGCTGCTCTTGAGGCTCAAATGCCAACTTCCATGTACTTTGCTGAAGGTGAAAGCCACTGCTAAGACCTGGAGGCAAGGCTGTTCTGAGACTGCGGGACTTACTGGTACTGATGACCTGCCTTGGAGCCAGTCTAGATGCAGATCCAGCTCTCCTATTCACCACCATAGGCAGCTAGGTGATCATGAGGACCTGAGGTCAGCACACATAAAAGCTAAGCATGGCAGCATGCACATGTAATCCCAGAGTTGGGGATCCAGAGAAAGGAAGATCCATGGGGCTTTCTGGCCATCCATTCTAGTCAATCAGAAAACTCCCTTCAGTAAAAGACTCTGTCTCAAATAATAAGATAAAGACCTATTGACCAAGATACCAACACCAACCTCTGACCTACACACATATATGCTCATACATATGTGCACACCCACAAAAATACTAATAAAAGATTTAAAGGTTCAAGTCCTCAGTTTTCTCACCTGTAAAATGGATATGACAACAGAGCCCACTTTAGTGGTCTGGTATGAGGATTAACTAATCATTTTACATAGAGTGTTTATCAGAATACCTGACACACACATCTCTCAGATATTAACTACCCTTATTATCATACCTGGTGTTAAGTAGAGCCATCTGAATTGACTATAACAGGAGAGTCCTGCTCAAACGTCAACAGCTTAGGCTCTTCAGAGACGACAAAGCATGTTCTCATATAAGTCATCCCTCCCTGATGAACATCTAGATTCTGCTGTTCTGACACATCCTGGAAAATTAGTGCACAAGAACGCCAGTGTTTCAGACAAGACCATCTTCAAGCACTGCTAAACTAATAACAATGCATGTAGCATTTCCTTTTCCTGCAGCTGGCATATACAGCACTGGCTTTCTGTGTAATTTCTTAGGGGGCGTGGGAAGTTATGTCTGGTCCATGTTTCTTATATGAGCATTTCCAAATCAGAGTCTGTCAGGGAAGATAGAACCCTCAGAGATCACTTGCAAGTCCAATCGATTTGCTTTAACTTGAGATAAAGGTTGGTGATTGCAGCTGAAAAGATAAAGTCAAGTGTGTGCCTTGCAAGCAACAAGAACCAGGGGATGGGGAAATTTCTGGGGCTCAGTGTCCAACCAGTCTAACCTACTTGGATGAATTTCAGGACAAGTAGAGACACCCTGGCTCAAAAGAGCAATATGGATGGCTCCTGAGAAATGAAAGCCAAGGTTGACCAGGGGCCTTCACATATGTGGGCATTTCACAGGCATGTGCATTGTCCCCTTACATACACAAACACTCTCCCACATACTAAATACATAAAGAAGTTATTTTTCTTCATTCTGCCTCCAGCTAGTAGCAGGAGACTCTCACTGTAAGAGAGCTCATTAGGCAGTACACACGTGCTTACCCAAAGCCTGGGTTGCATTACAACCTCTAGGAGCCAGACTGGACAGAACCCAATGCAATCTACACAGACAGAGAGTCCTATGGAGCCCACACAGCCCCAGAGACAAGAGAAAGCAAAGCAGATATTCCATGAGGCCCAGTGTTAGCCACAGGCTTCACGTCTATGTCCATAAGCAGGGTAGGCCAGCATGGAGAATCTCAGTCTGCATCTGCCAGGCCCCATCAAGATTTCCATCTTTCCACCTGGCCAAACACTGCAGCAGAACAAAGGCAATGACAATGGCACAGTCTGGCCCTGGCCCATCTACACATTCTACTCCTACCCGAGGGGATTTTCTGGCTGCTTGGCTATTTTGGGTCCCTTAAATTTCTATGTGAATTTTAAGAGCATCCTTCCCATATCTACAAAAGAAAGCTACTGGGATTTGAAGAGGAGTGAGTGAAATCTGCAGATCGATTTGGGAAGCATCACTCCATCTATTTTTAACATCTTCCATTTTAAACTAGACAACCCTCTTTTGACTTCACTTCTCCATCTCAGTCTTGCTGTTTTATCTCCCTCCTCTTCATGACCAAACTTATGAAATGGGTGTCTAGGCTCTGCGCCCTCCACTTTGAGTCACTCTCCAATGTCTCTTAGCCAAATGCTAGATCTAGGTTCCACATCAATTCCATTGATTGGCACAGACTCCCACATTATCTATTCTCCAAGACTAAATCCTACAAAGCGCCCTGGCTATCTTTCTCATGCTCTGCATCTTTCCCTTGAGCTACTACTGGACTTTCTAGACAACAAGCTTTGTAGAAAAAAGGCTCCATGACATTCTGCAGACCACAGGCAGCTAGACTGCCTTTCTTCATCCTCTCTAAATATATCTTGGAGCATTACCTTCCCCACTCAAAAGCTTGAAGACATTTTCATTACACTGACTATAAACTCCCCAAGCCTAAATATGGCCTTCAAAGCCATGTGGCCTGATGTGGCCCTACCTTATAGGCCTCTCATTGTTTCACGTGCCTGTTAAAACTATTTTCAAATTATTCATGCTAGCTGTGTAAATTTTTAGAAAATATGAGCAAGAATGACAAATAAAATGACAGCAAGAAGGTTGAGAGTCTAGGTCAATGGTATAGTGCTTATTAGCAGCTATGAGACCCATGTTCTAAACACTAGATATAAATTAATTAATCAGCAAGTCATTATAACATGGGTGAACCTTTTTAAAAAGTATACTAAATGAATTAAGCTTTAAAACTGATGCAAAGCCATGCATGGTAGTGTGCATCTGTAATTCCCAGTGGTTCTTAGTGAGATGAAAAGCTGAGGCAGAAGAATCCCTGCTAGCTCACAGGTTAGCCTGCTGTACAGAAAGGTGAACAAAAGAAAATCCTAACTCAAACAAGGTAGAATGCAAGGGTTACAATCAAGGTTGTACTCTGATCTCCACGCACAAGCCCTTGCATGCATGCACTTACACAAACAAACATACATACACATGCACATAAACATACACTTCACACAAAACGATAAAAAAAACATAGGTGGCAGCAGCACCTTAAGGCCCACATAAGACTGATATTCCTGAGTCTTGTGTGTTTGGTGAGGTTAAGCTTACTACACCTTATAAGTTTCATGACCTTCCTGGACTTTTTAACTCGTTTGCCTCCTGAGAAGGAATGTTTGTTTTGATTAGGAGAGGAGACGTGCTCTCACCCATAGGATGAGAGCAATGATCAACTCCTTCAGAACTTCGTGATTTGTGGCAGGTGACACTTTATCTGGATCTGACTGCTGGCCAGAGAACAAACGGAGTTCAAATGGGAAAAGGGAAGGAGTAGATACTTATCTGAATCAAACTTCTGCTGCCATCCAAGCATTATCCTGCGGTGACTGGAGTGTAAGGTCTTTGGGCAAGGATTGGGTATGCACAAGGAATTCCCTTTACTTAGCCACACCCCTATAGAAGATCAAGGTGTTGACACCCAAGCCAGTCTCGTACATTGTCCAGATACTTTAATGTTTAATTTGTCCAAGAGACAGTGCTCACCATGACCCCAATAAAAGTCCTAATAAAACATCACAGTTTAGCTATGGATGGCTTCACACAGCTCACCATAGCAGTGCCAACAGAGCAGGAAATTCCAGTATGGGTGCACTTGAAAAGAGGTAATGTGCCTGGCGTGGAGATCCACACCTCTTATCTCAGCACTTGGGATGCTAAGGCATGGGGCCTGCCATGAATTTGAGGCCAGTCAGAGGTATACAATAAGTTCTAGGCCAACCTGGGGTACAGATTGTGTTCCTTTCTCAAAAACAAGAAAGGAAGTGAAGGGGGGGAAGATGAAATGATTAATAAAGATAGTAATGATGGCCACGTATGGTGGCTCCTGCCTTGTTGAGACCAAGCTGTGCCTGATCTAAGTTACTCCACAGCAGTTTTCAGGTTGTGCCTTGCCCTGAGAGACTCTGTTATGATTACAGAGGTCCAGTGTGCAACTGGGTAGACATGTCATGAGCACCATCTGTCCAGTACCACCCACACAGTATAAGCTGATAAATGACTTATTACTGGGAGTACAATGGAATGTCATCCCAGAAATTTATCAGAGTTCACTGCAACTACAGGGATATATGAACAAAATATAGCATGAAGGAGTAGACACCCAGCAATTCTTGATGGCCACAGTCCCACTGCCTGCCTAATGTAGGTGCCAGGGGCTTTAGCTCAGCTCAGTTGAGTTGCAGTCTGACCATCATCCTCCTGTCCCCTAGTCTGGATCTACTGTATTTGATGCCCATTCATCCTGCCCTTCGTTTCTACATCTGGACTCAACCGTGAAGGTCCACTCAAACCTCTGATCCAGAACCCACACCCTTGGACAACAACCAGGAGCCTCAGTGTCTCTCCAAAAGTTCCTTTCTAGTTCATTACCTTGCCCCCACAGAGACTACTCTGTATTTCTGTCTGTTTCTTAGCTCTGGTTGCTCAGGCCTCTTTAACCATTTACAGTCACATATGCATGTCATAGAGAGAAGGACAAAGACAGAAATAGAAAGACAGACTAAGCCATGCCTATAAAGGAAAATACAAGACTAGCAAACTCTGCCAATGAACCTGCCTTATGTCATGAATTTATTGTTGTTCAGTAAATTGTGATGTTGTGGAAAGGCAAAGGCACAAATGCCTTCATCTTTGCTTCTGGGATAGCACGCTCACAACATACCTGAAAAGAAAGAACGAACCATGCCTCTCAAAGAAAAAAAGAAAAAGAAGGAAAAACAAAGGGAAGGAGGACAGGAGAGGTGGGTAGGCATTGGGTTGCACACCTGTTATTTTAACACTCAAGGGGCTGAAGATGGTGGACTTGAGTTTGAATCTCACCTGGACTACACACACACACACATACACACATACGCGCGCGCGCACCCGTGCTCTTTTACACTGACACACATATGCTTTTTAAGTTCAATCACAGGGAGAGTTGAGGTTTTAGAAACTTTGCTGACTCCAGAACTCCTCGGAGCATTCCTCTGGCGCTACAAAGAGTCTGTCCATGTGGTCTATGCTCACCTTTCATATAGTATGTAGCACTAAAAGACATCCCCATAACACCCAGTTCGTCAGTCCCTTCCTCAACTCAACTTGTGCAGCTTTTCTCTGTGAATTTATTCAGAGGCGTCATACTGCCAGGAAGTGGCTTGCCCAAATCCCCTTGCCACCGAAAATCAAAGGCAATCTATGGCTTCTGTTACACTCCCTCAAATTCAGTATTTGTGTACACAGTCAGGGTGTGAAGACCTGGGAGCCTTGGGTGCTGGTGTGGCACTCTACAAACAGTGATTGAGCAATCTGAGGAACAGGGTTTAAAACAGAAGGAGCCAGTCCTTGGGCAAAAATACACGCTACACTTTAACCTCCTCCTGAGAGTGGTGTGATGTTCAGCCAGCTGTCAGTCTGGGTGCTCTCACAAACACAAATCCTTTAAAGCAGGAAGCCACCATGGTTTATGCTTCTGCAGAAAATGGGAGATTTCTCTCTTGGGCTACATGGCAATTTCAAGGAATATTACCAGGCCTGGATCTATTTGATTTTGCCAACTAAATCTCTAAATCAGCCAGTCCTGTGAGAGAAACAAATCAAATGAACTACTTACTACTACGAAAAATAAACAGCTGCTCACCGGGCCTTTCCCCTTGTTACCAGTCCGCATCTGGTTCTCCACACACAGCACGACCCCTTGGATTGTATGGGGAAGCTAAGTATATAGATGCTTTAAGAGGACAAGGCAAGAAAAATCCAGTAGAAATGATGGATCTGGACTGTGGGTTATGCATAATCAGTTTGGGAGGAAGGGATAAGAGCCCAAAGAAAGGTTCCTTGGGCTGTGGCTGCAGTTCAGTTGGTAGATAGCGCATCTAGCTTGCACAAAGACCCAGGTTTGAACCATAACACAGCATAAACCTGAGATGTTAGGCACACCTATAATCTCAACCCTTCAGAGATGGACACAAGCTCTGAGAGTCAGCTAGGCCATCCTTGTCTATATAGTGGCTTTGAGGCTATCCTGAGGTACACTAGACTATCCAAAAATAAAAACCAAAAAACTTGTCTTGAAGTGGAGTTGCAGCATCCAACTCGTGTACTTCCTAAGCCTCTTTTCAGCTCAGCTGTATCCCCTGAGACAGAAACCAAGCCAGTTAATAGGCACCTTGATATTAAGGCGGGGCTAGTAGTAGGCATGCCGAGACATTAAGCATAATATGCTTATCTGTTGTGCAAAAACTGAAAGTGCTGATGGTGTCTGTGTAGCCCTAGAGAATTCCTCTATCGGAGCACTTGTCTCCAAAGCCCTTTCAGCCTGTCTGCTTTCCCGTGCCTCTAGAATCTTCACAGCCTCTCTGACTTCCTGTTTTTCTCCGCCCCCTTCTGCACGCTGGTACTCTGGACACCTGGCCTGTGGAGCAGGGTGGGTGGCAATTGTGGGAAACACTGGCTCTCAGTTACCAGGTGTTTACCCGTTATCAACAGCACTTTTTGCTTTCCAAATGTGTCAACCTCAACCTGCAAACTCTCTAGTTGTGCAGCCAAGTCTGCAATCCTTTCCAGAATGGTAGAATTTACTGACCCTTCCTGTTTTCATCTCTTATCAGTCTTTCTTCCAATCTTTAAAAAAAAAATGTAATACAGTAAAAAGACAAAACAGAAAATTCCCTCTGGGTATAAAGCAGGAAAGAACTCTGCAACAGCAGCTGCGATTTTGCTGACACCCTGAAACATCATCTCTATATCTTCAAAACCTGTATCTTCCTCCAAACATTAGAAGTTAAGTTACCCATTATGCCCAAAGCACACTGGGTGCCACCTGTAGCCTTCGACCTTTCCAAACCTACTTTATTTGGGGTTCTTTAATGTTTATACCTCCCTTCCAACCCACCTACCTTAGATAGGAGAGAAAAGAGGTCAGTGGGAACAGGAGAAGTAGACCTTTTTGGACTCAGTTCCTGGGAGCGATTCCCCTGATATAGTCAGCAGGATTTCAGCAGACCAGCATTGTGGGAACCTGGAACAGCAGCCGGAGCCCAGGGCCTCGAAGCCTTCGCTAGAGCAGTCTCTCTAGGAGGGTCTCAAAGTGGAGCAATGAACAGCCAAACAATATCAAGACCCACGACCCAGTCGCCTGTTGTGGGCTCATATATATAATCTCCTCTCAGAGTCTGTACTAAGATGTCTTTCAGCTGGCAAAAACCAAGCCCCCTCGTGAGATGGATCATCTTCTAGTGGATGAACATCACCTGATCTCTCACAAGTCCGTTCTCCATCCCACACTTGGGATCAAAACAAAAACATATTTTTTGGTTTTTTGTTGTTGGTGGTGGTGGTTTGGTTTGGTTTTTCGAGACAGGGTTTCTCTGTGTTATATTGGCAATCCTGAACTCACTTTTGTAGACCAGGCTGGCCTTGAACTCACAGAGATCCACTTATCTCTGCTTCCCAAGTGCTGGGATTAAAGGCATGCGCCACCATGCCTGGCTTCAAAAACATGTTTATATCCACTACAGTTATCTTCAAGCACACAGGACTCCGATGTAGAGACATAGCTCACATTTTCTACTCTGCAACTAGTACATTCCTTAACAGAATGCAAAAATCCACAAGGGCACAAAGGCACTGAAGCAAACACTACTCCCAGGGTGATCTCATGGCTCCGGAAGCCACAAGTCTGACGTGAGCTAAAATCTGGGCCCCAGCAAGTGATAAACAATCTTCTTCTGCTCCTATCTGACTGATCATCTCCTTGTGATGCCACTGGAACTCCTGCAAATTAAAGCAATCTTCTCGTTTCAAGACCTATAAATTAAGTTTGCCTTGAAGACCCTTTAGTCATACAAGGTAACAGATTTCAGGTAGCAGAAAATTGTATGTGGCCATCCTGGCTGGGGAGGAGAAGCATGGCCCTGCTGAAGGCAATGACCAGTAAGCAGCAGCTAGCTTCCCATTTTAACCATGCAGATGTGCACTTTTGCTTGAACGGAAGCACTCCTCCCTACATCATTTTCTCAAGAACTAAAAGCCTCCTTCAGGTGGAGTGCTGGAGAAGGTGTGTGTCATGAGGTGTGCTTTTACTATGCAGACTGAGTCAGGGACGCATACTTTGCAAAAACTGACATTCTCCAAAACGTCCCACTGTTGTGTGGAGATTTGTTTACGGGAGACCAGCTGGAGAGCTGTGGCTGTTAGCCAGACCTGTGAAGACTATATGTCAGTATGGGATGACAGGGTTCTAGTTTGCCCATAACGTGTGCAATTCATTTAGTCACTAGACCTCCGAGGGCTTTTCCCCCACTTGGAGATTTCATGAGACTCTCTACCTAAAAGCTTCTCTCATAATTTTCCTTTGAAAGATCTGACTAAAGTACCTCAGACTCTCTCTTTTTCAAGACATATTTATTAAAAACATTAAACCCATGGATTGAGAGATAGCTTATTGGTTAAGAGCACTTCTTGCACTTTCAGAGGACCTAGGTAGGGTTCAATTCTCAGCACCCAAATGGGAGCTCGCAACCATCTGTTCAGTTCTAGAAGATCTAACACCCTGTTTTGGCCTCCATGGACACAAGGCATGCACATAAAACACTTATACACATAAAATAAAATAAAGTATATAATTTGGTGGTTTCTACTATACCACATGGTCTGTAAACAGTGCAGCTACCACTTCCCATTGAAGGAAATCTTGCACCCATTAAGCATTTAAGCAGTTACTGCCCGCACTCAGCCCTTACAACCATCTATTTTCTGTCTCTATGCATTGCCTGCTCTGGGTATCTCAACAGATGGACTCATACATCCTGTATTTTTGTTACTACTATATTTTATTTAGCACCGTGTCTTCAAAGCTTCAGCTACATTATGGCGTGTATCAGAAATTTATTCCTTTTAATGGCTGAATAATTCATTGACTGAATAAAGCACATTTCATTTGTCCACTCCTCAGGGTCCAGGCATTTTGTCTGATTCTATTTTTTTGAAGTGCCAGGAATAGAAGCCAGGACTCTCCCACTAAGTTGAATCTCAGCTCTGTTTCCAGTTTCTGACATTATAAGTAACGATGTCATGAATGCCCATGAATAAAGTTTTGTATAGATTTATTTCAATTATCTTAGTTAAATATCAGAGGGCTTTTTTCATTTACTGAAAATAGATTCTTTTCTCCTACAATGTATCCTGACTATAGTTTCCCCTCCCTGCACTCCTCCCAGTTCCTCTCTACCTCCACTCCCCCTCTGGATCCACTTCCTTTCTGTTTCTTATTAGAAAAGAACAGGTGTCTAAGTGATAACAACCAAACATTACAAAATAAAATATAAAACGAAGCAAAAACTATCATATTTAAGTTAGACACTGCAGTCCAACAGTAGGCAAAGAGTCCCAAGAGCAGGGGGGAAAAAACCAGAAATCCACTCATTCTCAGCCATAAGTCCCATAAAAACGAACAAAAGAGGTAATAGCTATAATATAAATGCAGAGGAGCTGCTGTGAACCCATGCAGGCCCTGAGGAGATGAAGTATAGGACCCTCTGAATCAACTAAGCAGGGCTCATATGGGCTCACAGAGACTGAAACAAAGAGCTGCATTTTTAACAGTGATATTGTGCTCAGAATGAGGATGCCTCTATAGGCTCATGGATTTGAATACTTGCTCTGCAGTTGGTAGACCTGTTTGGGAAGGATTAGGAAGTGTACCTTGTTGGAGGAGGAGTGTCACTGGGGGGTAGGTTTTGAGATTTCAAAAGCACTTGCCATTCACAGTTAGCCTGCCCTTTTTCTCTCTCCTCTGCCCCTCTGCCCCTCTGCCCATCTGCCCCTCTGCCCCTCTGCCTCCCTGCCCCTCTGCCCCTCTGCCTCCCTGCCCCTCTGCCCCTCTGCCCCTCTGCCCCTCT
>OU015760.1:113204675-113215341 GCA_907169655.1 Acomys percivali
TACCTCTCTACCCCTCTGCCCCTCTGCCCCTCTCACCCTCTCACCCTCTCACCCTCTGGCCCTCTGTTGTGCTTGTGGGTTAGAATGTAAAGCTCTCAGCCTCCGCTCTAACTCCAGGCCTGCCTATCTGATATCAAGCTGCCTGCCATCATGGTCAGGAATTTCATCCTCTGAATGTATAAACAAGCCTCCAATTAAATGTTTTCTTTTATAAGTTGCCTTGATCATGATGTTTTCTCATGAAGACAGAAAAAGAAGTGAGACAAACAGTAAAATAAAACAAGCTACCACCAGGTCTAATTATTAATTCTGTTCATGTCACAGTTTCCTACTACTCATAGCCATGTCTTCCCATGTGAAAATCAGTAGAACATGTACCAGGAAAGCGTAAGGACCTGAATTAGATACCCAGCACTCCTGTGAAATAAAAAGTCAAGCATGGTAGCACATGCTTGTAGCCTAACACTGGAAAGGTAGAGACAGAAGAACACCAGGCTTCGGGAACTGGTTACCCTAACCTAACTCCCAGTAAAATACTGTGTCAAAGAAACATGGTGGATGACCTTGAGGAATGGGAACCAATATTGATTTCTGGCTCCCATGTATACATGCAGACATAGACACAAAGGGGATAGGATTTGCTCACTTATTTTGTGCGTGTGCACCCTCACTGTCCCTAAGACGATCAAGGGCCTTGAGAGGTTAAAGCCAGACAGTTTTCAGTGCACAGCTCTGCAAGAGTATGCCCAGGGCTTCACATATGCCAGACAATTGCTCTACCACTGACTTATACACTAATCCCTGAAAGAGCCTATTAATTTATTGTTGAGATTACAATTATATTTATTCCTTCCCTTTCCTCCCTCTAAATCTTCCCATGTACTCCCCCAAGAAGCACTGCCAGGCCCACCTCGTTGGAACAGCCCAGTGTACCATAGTCAGCCTACCCAAAGCTATCAAGTCATATGACCCTGTCCACAACCTGGCAAATACTGCTGGTGCTAAGCTTGCAAATGCACCTGAAAAGTCTATGAGCCAAAGGGCATAGCCCAATAGCCAAGGTGCACTTCATTCCAGTATCTTTTGTGTACTCCTTCCAAACCCCTAAACACAGGGCTCAGTATTATCAATTTGAACTCTTCTAGTCTTCCTCCCATGATGATACAGGGGAAATCAAGTTCAATTTTGGGGTTCTAGTCACATTAATAAAATAATTTAGAAATAGACTCAAATGGAAGCACAAAGACGATTTTATTAGAGTTCAAGAAAAATCATAGGACTGGCAAGCTGTAAAACCCTAGCAGCTCCCCAGGGGAAGAGAAAGGAGAAGGGGAAAGGCCATGCTCTTTAAACTAGCATGAGGGTCAGGCACATGGCCAGCAAGCAGCCACATGTTGGAGATGGAAGTTTTTGAGAAAGCATAGGGAAGCCCAAAATGCTGGGGTAGAGCCCAAAGTGTTAAGGAAAGCACACTTAGAGAAGAGATAGAAAGAAGGGAAAGAAAATTTACACTTTTCTGAGTAATTCAGAAAAGTAGACTTAGGACCTTTACGTGGCTACAGTCCATAGGCTTCTGTGCTATGCATGGGGCAGGGATCCTGGGAAGAAAACCTACAGTGCCTCATTAAAACAACTAATCATTTTGCCTATCTCTTTAGTAAGGCTTAAAGTGAGCCAATCCTCCTAGGGCTGGTCCCTTAGCCAAAGTGACTGAACCAGTCTCCACTCAGGCCAGAGATCCTAAGCTCTTGACAATACCAGAAACCTGTGGAGGTAGCCAGCTTCTCTCTAGCCCTAAGCCCAAAGTAGTGCCCAGGAGACACACACTTGAATGCTAACCCAACTTACAGAACAAGCAGCCCATTAAGCAGTTCTCCCATGAGATGCCACTCTGGAAATAATGTGAAATTACTTTGCCTGTTTTATCACTCCACTCCCCTTGTCACATTCTGGTTCATCTAATTATTGCTACTCATAACAAGATGCAATTCCCAGTGTGTGAGCTGGATGCTGACTTAGGGGCAGCTAATTTGAAAAAGGAAACCTTTCCTCGTCAAAGGCAGAGAGTGACACTCTATACCTATATTAGAAGATGAATTGTGCTCTTCCTCTTATTCATATGCTGAGGTCTAATCCCTCAGAATGGGACTCTATTTGGGCAAAACATTTTTAAAAATACATTTTTCTATGTATTTATTTATTTAATGTGCGCATGTATATATACCCACAATATGCATGCAGGAACTCTTGGAGATCAGAAGAGGGCATCAGAACCCTGGAATTGGAATTACAGGCATTTCTGAAATGGGAACTGAAGCCAGGTCCTTCGCAAGAACCAAAGTGCCTTTAACCACTGAGCCATCTCTGGAGAACGGATTTTAAGAGGCGTAATCAAGTTTAAATGAGCTCAGGACTGTGGTCCTAATATAATGACATGGTGTCCTTCTAAGAAGATGAGAAGATAGACAAACCAAGGCACATGCCTGTAATCCCAGCAACTGGGAGTCAGCAACTGGAGTACCACCATGGGATCAAGGCCATCCCAGTGATTTCAAGGACAGTTTGCTATACATGGCAAGTTCTAGACCAGCCAGGGCTACATACTGAAACTCTACTTCAAAGAAGAGGAAGAAGAAGAGGAAGATACATGATGAAGGAGGCCTTGTAAAGATGGAAATGGGCTAGAGTGAGTCAGCTATAGGCAAGGAATGTCAAGGATTTTAGTTCCAGTCTAGCTCCAACCTGCCACTTCTACAGCCTGCCCTGTGACTCTTCAGTGCACACTGTACTCTTTCCTGAAGGACACTTGCCACCTCTTGGACTGAAAGCACCCTTCTTCTTTAAGCTAGTTACTCCTAAGCCCATCCTGGAGTGAGAAGGTAGGCTCAAAAGACACAGGAAGCTCATGAAACTTAGCAAAATGCATCATATCCCTCTGCAAGGTCACAAGCTTCCCTGGAACCACCTGCAAGTTGTTCAGGGAGCTCTATGGATACAGCTTTAGTGAGTCATCATCCATACTGGGGTGGAACTTAAAAAGGAAAACTTTGTAGGTGTATGTGCTGGTATGTATGTACATGCTTGTGTGTTCAGGTGCACATGCACCACTGTGAGTATTTGGAGGTCAGAGGTCAACCTTCTTGTTCCTAATGACAGTTCACTTTTTTTTTCTTTTTTCTCTTGAGGCAGTCTTTCATACATACCTAGAGCATACCCATTAAGTTAGGATAGGCCCAGCAGTGAGCTCCAGGGAGCTGCTTGTTTCCCCCTCCCCAACAGTGAGATCAAAAGCATGTGCCACCATCCTTGGCTTTGCATGAGGGTGCTCAGTATTGAGCTCAGATGCTTGTGCTTGTACAACAGGTATATTATGGACTGAGCCATCTCCCTGGCCCCATGTGGTGGGCTTCTGGTGATGCAGCTGCCTTTGAGTCACCATATTCCCATAAATGACTACCCCTCAATAAATGCATTAATTCACCAAGATGGATGTGTAGTAAATAGATATTCATTAACGTCTTCCCAGGAAAGTGACAGAACAGATAGACAGGAGGAAAACTGCCTGTAAGAGTGTGTCTCCTAGGAATACCAGAAGCTACACTCGTTGTCTCAACATGACTGCCTAAACAAAAGCTGAACAAAGACAACAACAATAGACATGCCAAAGTGAGGGACGTCCAGGAGCCTAACCCTACACAAAGAACTACAGCCAACTTCTGAACGCTGAGAGCAGGAGAAAATATCTTCTCCAGGGAAGAGCACACCAACTGGTTATCCAATAGCAAGTAGTCAGTCCTTACACAGACATTACACAAACTGAGTGAGTTGGATTTATGTATGTAGAAAAATCTATGTACATATATGTATATATACACATATATATTAACACACACATACACACAATTATTTAAAAGCAATTATTGAAAAGAGAGGTCATGAATTCGAAAGAGGCCAAAGAGGGATAATATAGGAGGCATTTTACACATTTTTTTTTCAGCATTTGTACGTGTGTGAGAGAAAGCCTGAGGTGGCCAAAGGTGGCGAAGCCTGCAGATCTAGAGCTCCAGGCAGTGGTGAGCCATTTGATGTGGGTGCTGGACTTCAACCTTAGGTCTTCTAGAAGAGAAATATATATAGAGAACCACTGAGCCATCTCTCCAGCCAATATGTAAAGGTTTGGAGGGAGGGCAGGAATGGAGAAATATTATAATTATATTATAATCTCAAATTTTAAAGAAATAAGTTTAAAACCTGCTTAAGTTAAGCATCATTTCCTCTGGGAAGCCCTGCCCCCCCTCCACCCTCAGCCAGAGAGCCAGTGTGACCTAGCTACTGCCCACATTCCTGCAGGCTGCTGGGAAGAGGAGTTCTAATTTTTCTACACAAAGGGGGCACAAGAGGCCTGAGGCCAGATACCTGTAGTGGGGCCACTGAGACACACTCAACATGTGTGTCACAGGAAGTCATATAGCCCAGCACTTTGAGTAACACAGACACTTTCTATGTGACGGAGACTTCAAAAGAAAAGTGTGCTTTGTGTGCTGTGCAATCCCATTCTAGAAAACATAAAACAGGTGATGGAGAAAACAGATATGCTGGAATATGGTCATGGGGAAGAGGTGACAAAGGCATAAGGAAGCTCTGAAACCTTGACTGCAGTGACAGTTGCACAGGTGTATGGCATTAGCCTGAATTGACCAGACTGTCTATTTAAGTGGTTTACTGTATGCTCATTAGCCACCACTTAGGGGAAGTAAAAAGTACTTAAAACCCTGCAGTAGGTTTGAGTCATTTCAGCTGACCCCTCACTTTACCCACATATTTTGAGATTTTCATTTCTGTTTTTTCATAAGATCGTAACAACTGTATCAAAACATGTATGGAAGGTGTCTAGACACGGTCTTTTTCTAGGAATGTAGTGTGGTTTTATATAAAATAAACACTATGCTTTAAAAGCAATGTGACATCATGATACAATGTTAATGACATAATATCCAACAGCCCTGAGGTGGGTGGAATCACTCAAGGATGTTCTCCTTACAAGGGTCAAGAAATCACTATAAAATGTAATTAAGCTAAGTTCTAAGGTCTTGGGGACAGGGTTGTTATCCCACATTACCTAGATGGGCTCAAGGTAATGGTTAGGGTCACCAGGAGGAAAGAAGAGTGACGGTCAGACTGCATGTGCTCAGTGAATCAGTGGAGGGGACTGTGAGGCACGAGATGAAGACAGTTCAAAAGAGGCAAAGGAATGGATGCATCACTAGAGCTGCCAAAGGACTAGAACCCCGCTGAACCTGAACTTCAGTCTAGCCAGGTTCTTTCAGCCACCCAATACCCGAAACGTAAAGGGATGCATTTGTATTGCTTTAGACATATACATTTGTGGTCATCGGTTACAGCAGAAACAGGAGACTATTTGCCCCTTCCTTCTATGCATGTAATATTCCAGACACTGTCCCAGGCCGGGAGAATAGTACGAACATTGTGTTCTTTGCCCCCAGAGAAGTTTCCAAAGCAGGTGACATGTATTTGAAATAAGACAATTGTTCACCTTTGTTCTTCAGAGGTCTGCAGTATTCATTTGGAAATCTTTCCAGATCCTATTCTGCTAACTCTTTAATGTCACACTTTCAGCAAGCAATTATTCTTTCTTTAAAAAAAATGTGGAGTCCTACTTACAATTATGTATATTCTAATTGGGCAATATGACTGGCAAAGGCCTTAATTATGGTCCATAATTCACACCTAGTGTATTATTAGGCTTTTGCTACACATTGGCATTTGTGAACATTGTACCATGGTCCTGTCATTTGCACAGCTTCTTCCAATTATTGTGCTTGCAGAGGACTTGTGAGAGGTGAGGTGACAAATGATGGCATTCCACCCACCTGAGGGAAACATCTTCTGGTCATAGTAACCTAAAACCCAAAACAGGGACTTCCAGTTAGCTGCTCTTACATTTTAGCGAGATACAAAGTGATTAAGAGCAGCAAGTCAAGAAGGGCTCCTGGCCTGCTTTTCCACATGGATCTCACAGAACTGAGTCACGATCAGGTAGCTGTGTCCTTTACTGGGTTGCTAGGGGATTTGCGTGGTGGTTTTATATGCTTCTATTTATTGGAGAGAATTTTGTGCCCCCAAGCCCATGTTCAACCAGAACCTAAGAAGGAAAAAGGGTCCCTGGGGATGAACTCAAGTTAGGATGCAGTCACTGTGCATTACAGTGATACATACCGACATAACCCTAACATGCATGAAGCTAAGACAAGATGATCAGGAGTTCAAGGCCAGCCTGGACTTGTCTCAAAAAAATACAGGGGGACGAGGTCCCCCTCAGTCACAGTCATAGGGGAAGGGAGTAAGGGGAAAATGGGAGGGAGGGAGGAATGGGAGGATACAAGGGATGAGATAACAATTGAGATGTAATATGAATAAATTAATAAAATATATTTTTAAAAAATTTTTGGGCCCTAATCCAGTGTATCCTCACACAAAGAGAACTCTGGACAGATCGAGAGGAGAAGTCCATGTGAAGATGAGGCTGATGTCACTGTGACAACATCATAAGGTGTCCTTAACACAAGTCTAGAGAGTTCTGCCTACTCTATACCAATCTGCTGAATATACTCTGTGTTGGGATAAATGAGAATACCCTGAATAGGCTCACATGCTGGCATACTTGGGCCCCTGTTGACACACTGTTTAGAGAGGATTAGGAGTTATGCTTTTATTAGAAGAAGTGTGCCCATGGGAGTGGGTTTTGAGGTTTCCCAGTCTCCCTTTCCTCTCCTCTCTCTCCCCCTCCCCCCTTGCCCCCTCTCTCATGTGTGTGATCTCTCTCCCACCTCTGTGTGTATGTGGGGGGGAGGGGTTGTCCCCTATGACTGGAAATCTCCCTCCTGGGTCCCCAGACAAAGATGTACCTGTGGTAGTCATCTTTCCATCAACTTAAGAAAGAAAAGTTGTTCCTGAAGCCTTGGTCCCTTGGCTTCATCATCTTGGGCTTATGGTAGGCATACAACCATAGCAGAAAAGCATGGTAGAGGAGAGCTTCTCACCTTATGGTGGCCAGGAAGCAAAGGGAGAGGAAGCCAAGGCTCAGACACAAATGTATGTTTCAAAGGCCTGGCCTCAGGGTGAACTTCATTGACAGGGTGCTTATCTAGCATGCACAAAGCTCTGGTTTCCAGCCTTAGCAGTCAAAAGAAAGAAGGGAGGGGAGGAGGGAGGGGAGGAGGGAGGGAGGGAGCCATGTGGAACAAGACAGAAGATACATTTAGAAAACACGGAATTTCCAAATGACTCTTTCCAGCATCTTTTTTTTTTAATTAATTTATTCTTGTTACATCTCTATGGTTATCCCATCCCTTGTATCCTCCCATTCTCCCCTCCCTCCCATTTTCCCCTTATTCCCCTCCCCTATGACTGTTCCTCAGAGGGATTACCTCCCTCTGTATATGCTCATAGGGTATCAAGTCTCTTCTCGGTGACCTGCTGTCCTTCCATCTTTTTCTCCCTCAATGGCCTACTCCTAACCACATAACATTACTAATGAACACTCGTGATTGTAAGCACACAAACACATATGTCAAACTATGCCTAAGCCCTATGGACTTCCTCACTCTCTAGTTCATTTCCCTTTGTTTTGATCTCATACCTGTGATTTTAATGTCCTCCTTACATGAGAGCCTGTCTTCTTCAGTAGGTTTCTGGATTTTCCCAGCATACTATGCTAGCCTAACAGAGTGCCTGGAATATCTGCCAGTCCCCAGTCAGCCTGTCAGAAGGGAGTGTGTGCTCCCAGCACTGCTGCCAATCAGGGCCAGCTGCTGTCTCTGTCTCTGTCTCTGTCTCTGTCTCTGTCTCTCTCTCTCTCTCTCTCTCTCTCTCTCTCTCTCTCTCTCTCCCTCCCTCCCTCCCTTCCTCAAAAGAGATTCTATAGCCTTCACACTCAAGAGAGAGAGGAAAGTGCACTCCCACTTTAGAATGTTTTCTTTAAAAAATTACTATCTAGAAAAGCAAATAGACTCTTAAAAATCCTTTCAAATGCATTTCTATCTTTGCCTTTTGGAGGAAGTGGGGGGGGAAGGAAGAGAAAGGACAGGAGGGCTGCCTGAGAGGTTGTTCTCCTTCCCACTGCTGCTGAGGCATTTGATTTCCTAAGTATTAATCAAAATCACTCTTGATTATAGCAAAAACAACCTTTGCTATAATTTTAATGCAATTAACGAGAATATATGGTAATTCTGAGCAATCTTGCTCTTGAGATTAAAGAACAGCCTGCCAGGAAACATTCGAATAAAGCTTTAAGATCAAAATTTGCATAATTAGGTTTCTTCCCTGCGCTGCCCACCCCCAGCCCACCCCCAGCCCCAGCTTCTCTGGCTATGATAAGTTCTACTGAACAAGATGTTTAAAGTCAAGTCAGCAACCCTCTAGCCCAGGCTTCCTCCTGAGCTGGAACATCCTTTTCCAATAACATTTTTGTGCTCTTACAACTCACACCTGCCAGACAGACAGACAGTGATGACAGACTGAACTACAGAGCACAGAGATTTTGAGCCCTACTCTTAGATGTAGGAGCAAAAAAATGCAACAAGGCCTTCCACCTTATGGAAGTGCATCCTGACACTTGAGTACCATACAAATCTGTGTGTCCTGCCCCATGGACTAGGTTGAAAGGCTAACCTAAGCAACATATCAATGCCCCAAGTGACAAGCTTTGTTTAAGAATACCAGACAGAAAGACTCCACCTGCTATGCCCCTCCCTCAATAGGGTCTGTGACAACCAGGGCCACTGCATCAGCTCAGTCTACCACATATCTACTCTATCAGCACAACAAGACCCAGGCCTTTAGGGAGGGTGTGTTTTTCTAAGAGGACAGACCAAGCATTGGCCAGCTACTCCCTGAGGATGTAAGAAGCAGGAGAGTGCACACACCACAGGTGCTACTCTCCAAGGAAGAAAGAGCAGTGCAAAAGGTGACGATTCCACCTGTACCTGCATGAATGAGCACTGGAGGACCCAGCAAACCTCTTGCACCCCACCTTGTATCTCAAATAGACATTTGTGCAGTTGGCCCCACCCTCAAAAAGATTTTTAACATTTCAAATCCTGTAAAATGTCAACATCCTGTTACCCCTTAAATGACTTGTTCCTGGCTATGTGGTAAGGCTATGGCTGAAAGGTCAACAGGTTTTGATCAGAGACAAAGAGAAAACAGACACCATCATTTTTGCTATCTGCCTCTATGAAAAGAAAACGAAAAAAAGAGGAAGAAGTCAGGATCAGCTGGCCCCCTTTACAGAGAACTTCAAGCTGGACTCCACACACATTTGTATAATTAGAACATTATGTCCTCACACATGCATCTCTGTATCCTCAGTCTCTCCAGCTACTGGGAAAGAGTGGAAAAGAGCATTTTATTCAACATTTAGGGTTTCACAGATCCTCTGAATGGAGTTTTCTGTTATTATGGTTTTAGCCACTTCTGTTTTTCTGGAAGTTCATCTTAATCTTAGGAAGAATTGGATCTGGCATGCACTGCTGCTGAGAGCATAAAATGGTAAAAGCACTTTAGAAACCCCCAGAAGTTTCTTAAGACATTAAACAGATGTGTTCTCCATAAGTCAGGAATACCCCTCCTTGGTTTCTCAGAATAACCGAAACATCTATCTTCAGGAAAACACATGGGATATAGGCTCACAATGGGAAATTGGCCAACAGCCACAAAAGGTTATGTTGGGCAATCATATACCACCATACTTCACTTGTAGCACTATCGAACAGGGAGAGTCGAATAAGGAGCAACCCAAGCAGCCACCTTCCAACACACGAGAGGCAGAAGCGGGGTATCACTGGCACAAATCGAGTCTGCTGAAAGAAAGACAAGAAGAAAGGAGGAGGAGGAGGAAGGAGGAGAGCAGAACAGAGACAGAGACAGAGGAAAAGGGCGCATAGGAAAGAGAAGTGATAGAGGAGACAGGAGAGGAGGGGACAGGAGAGGAGGGGACAGGAGAGGATGCAAGAGGAGGAGGGGGGAGATCTAGCAAGGAGCTAGTGGCCTGAACAGACCTGGCACCTACAGGAGGCGCGACTTACTTGTTACCCACATCCTCAGGTTCTCCTGCACCCACTCCCATCTTCAGCCTACTCCCCAAATGACTCTCCATTGGGAAATGACACTTAAAATCATCAGAGACTGGAAAACAAACAGCAACCTATTTTCACTCGTCTAACAAGTGCTATCAATAAACAGGACTGTTGTGCAGCTTTGATCTCAGCCCTTGAAAACATCCTCAACAAGGTGACTACAGATTTTCTCCTATGAAGCAGACAGAGTGCTAGTGAAATGGTCCAGCTACACAATGAGAAATCACTGAGATGGAAAGGTATGAGTCCTCACCCATGCTACAGCTGAAATGAACCTTGACAATGCGATGTAAGTGTAATCTCTATGCCTGGGTTTTATGTGATGCTAAGAGTAAAACAGGGGGCTTCCTGCAAGTACCTCAAACATGTTGGAAGGCAAGGACTAAGACCTGAGGTTGTCCTCTTTGTCCTCTGACCTCCACGTATATACAATGTTTTTTTCTGGGGGGCATAAGGGGGTACAATCTCTCTCTCTCTCTCTGTCTCTGTCTCTGTCTCTGTCTCTCTCT
>OU015760.1:113215351-113230642 GCA_907169655.1 Acomys percivali
GGGAGGGAGGGAGGGAGGGAGAGAGGGAGGGAGGGAGAGAGGGAAGGGGAGGCAGGCAAAGCCAAAACAAACAAACAAAGCAAGCTATGAATTTATTCAGCGTAGAGTCTGGTGTGTCCTGGGCTGCTCACAAGCTCACTATGTAGCTGAGGATAAATTTCAGTGCATTTCTGATCCTTCTGCTCCCGTCTGCCCCACGAGTGTAATCTCCATTTCTACGATTTATGTAATGCTAGGGGTAAAACAGGCAGTTTCTTGCAGCTAACAATTCAAGTGAGCTACACCCCAGTCCCATCTCTCCATTTTCAAGAGCCATTTTTAATATCTATTCTTATAGCTGTGACAAATACTTGGCAGAAGCAACTTAAGGGAGGGAGGCCTTATACTGACCCAGAGTCTTAGAGAATATAGTATGTCATGGTGGGGAAAGCATAAAGAGTGTCTGGATCCAGGGGCAAGAGGAGCTTGCAGGTGCCATGCCTCATATCCTAGTGCATCAGGAAGCAGAGTTCAGACCAGAACCAGAAGTGGTTATCACATGAAGGCCTGCATTGAGTCACCCACTCCTGCTAGCTAGGTGACATGGTCCAAGGGTGCTACAATGTCCCACAATACCACCACCAGTTTAAAACCAAATGTAATAAAATAAAACCCTATGAGGGACATTTACAATCAAACCATAACAACATATTAAAACTAAGAAAACTGGAAGACTAGAAAGATAGTTGAGTGGTTTAGAGTACTAACTGCTCTTGTAGACAGCCTGGGTTTGGCCCCCAAATCCACACAGCAGTTCACAGGTGCCTATAACTCCAGTCCCAGGGTTCCTGACTCCCTTTTCCGGCTTCCAAGAGCATCAGGCACGCATGTGGTATACAGGCATACAGGCAGGCAAAACATCCATTCACATAAAAATAAAAATTTTTAAAGAAAATTACATCCCTCCCTCCCTCCCATTTTCACCCTATTCCCCAGACTGTGACTGAGGGGGACCTCCTCCCCCTGTATATGATTATAGGTTATAAAGCCTCTTCTTGGTAGCCTGCTATCATTCCCCTGAGTGCCATCAGGCCTCCCCATCAAGGGGACATAGTCAAATATGGGGCACCAGAGTTCATATGAAAGTCAGTCTCCACTCATCTGTAGAGAATGTCCTGTTAAGATGTTTTTTAGGTTTAGATAAATGTTCTAAGTTGATAATGACAATATGTGATGGAGATTGATTTACATTCAGAAATTTAGATGCACCAAGATAGGAAAGATGTCTTCTTCAAGGCTGTCAAACACAAATAGCCAAATCACTAAGAATGTAACATTTGTATAATTCCTGATTGTGTCATGGTTCTTCTTGCCATAGATAATCTAGTGTGCGTGTGTGTGTGTGTGTGTGTGTGTGTGTGTGTATGTGTGTGTGTGTGTACACATATATATGTAATAATATAAAAGTATATGTACAAAATTAAAATAATAAAAAATACAAAAAAAGAAAAGAAAATTATATTTCAACATCATATACTCACAAGGAAGGTGAGGTTAAAAAAAAAGACTCTAGTCAAAGATCCAAGAAGAGGTCTGCAGCTTCCATCTGAACCAGTGATTGCCTGCATAATACATGCTAAGAAGAGGGATGAGAAATAGCCAAACACTCAGAGTGTGAGATGGAAGAGGGGCAGGTCATATGTCTTTAAAAACCATAAATATATCTGGCTTCCAACCAAAACCTAAGCCTAAATATGAAACAAGGTGTGCTTCCAACTGCCAGCACATAAACACAAGAGACCTGGCCCTGATGCTATGATTCCAATTTCAAAAAAAAGCCTATTCTATTTAAAACCTTCAAGCAGAGTTGGGGACATGGCTCAGGAAAGTTCTTGCTGCACAAGCTCAAGGGTCTGAGCTCAGGCGAGCAGCACCCATGAAGAAGCTGTATGCTGCCACACGTCTGCAAATCTAGCACTGGGTGAGGATATACGGATACAGGTGGTCCCTGGAATTCATTAGTCACTCCACCTAGTCAATTGGTAAATTCTAGCTTCAGTGACAGACTCTGTATTAAAAAACTAAAGTGGCAGGGTCTAGAGAGATGGTTCAGTGGTTAAGATCACTCACTGCTTTTTCATAAGACTCAAGTTCAGTTCCCAGAACTCCATGTTAGGTGCTTACAACCACTTTTAACTCCAGTTCCAGGATATCTGTCGCCCTCTTCTGGCCTATGAAGGAACTGCACTCATAGGATACACTTTCATGTATACTGCCAACACAGACATAAAAAGTGAGGTTGGGACTAGGAAGAGGGAGGGTTGCTGTGATCAGGCTGCGAAGTGATTAAATGAATTAATTAATGATAAAAGTAAATAAATTATTTTTAAATGTAGAGAGCAATTGAAGAACAAAGTGTTGCCCTCTAGCCATGACATGTACACAAGCATACACAAACCACACAAACATATACATAACAAACACAATCTAAGTAGCTTTTTAAATTTATTTTTATTTGTTCACTTTACATCCTGATTGTAGCTCCCTCCCTCATTGCCTTCCAATCCCACCTTCCCTCCCTCATCCCCCTCCCTCCCTCCCCTAGTCTTTTTGTTAACAGAAAATCTATGATAAATACCAAAATATAAGCATGGGATGAATTAGCCACCAAACGCTGACTACCTACCAGTTAGTCACCACGTACTAAGGAAGACAGAGGATTAGAAAGTGAGAGTTTGGCAGAGACACTGGCACACAGGAGACATGCTCTGCCATGCACAGAAATGAACAGAAGAGTGTGTGAGGGCAGAGGAGGCTGCTCGTCAGCCAACCATACAAACAGCCTGCAGAGAACCTATGCAGACAGACTGTGTGGCAAGTAATGGCCAGAGAAAGAAAAGAAGGCAGAAGAGGATGGCCACACTGGGGAGGTATAGGAGGCTGTGTGTGAGGGATGCAGGGTGAGAGATGATAAGGACACCATCCACTGAGCCAGGAACATAGCAGAGGCTGGCTTGATGAGGAATGCCCAAGAAAGATGGCAGCTTTGTCCTCCTAACCCCTTCAGTAGATTGGAGGCCACTGAGCAAGACTCGATGTCCTTTGTCTCCATAATAAATCCTTCCCCTTGTCTGACTCCTCCTATCTTGTGTCACTTCCCACTATTTCAGTGACCTTCATGGATATGACTATCTTGTGAATGTAGGTGGGCCACAGAATGCTCTCTTCCATAGCCATGCAGCCTCCCAAAGGGCCTCTACCCACTTCTGCGATTTCTATCTTCCCGCAAATCCAGGTCTTCACATCCTGAAGGCTTCTCAGCTTCCTGAGAACTGTCTAAATACTACAGCATTCATGGACAATGCTCCCCTCCCTTTCTCTTAGGTACCTCCTGTCTGAACACACTATTTTGAACTGCCCCTTGCTTTATGCATCAAGGAGATGTCTGCAGAAATCCTGAGGGACATGTTCTCAAAAATGTACCTAGATAACTACAGGTTCACAGAGTTATAAGACACAACATAAAGAGGTTCCTTGCGGTTTGCTCAGTTTCCTCCAAAGGTCATACTATGCCAAAACATGGTATACTATCACAATGAAGATACAAAAATCCACACAACCACACACTACAGTTGCATTGTCCCTGCTTTATGTGCATTCATTTGAGGGTGTTTTTTCATCTCCACACACTTTTGTCCCATGTGTAGAGTCATGTGATTACCACTACAGTCTAGACAAAGGACACTTCCATCACCATAATGATCCCTTGTCCTCACCTTTGACAACACGCACCTCCTTGTTTCTACCCCTCCTGTGCCTCTATCCTGCACTCATCCCAAGCCCCACATGACCACTAATTTGTTCTTTTCCTTCATAATGATGTAATTCCAATCAAGTCATGCGAATAGAATCACGCTATTTGATTCCATTCACCACGCACATCCAAAACCCATCCCTCACAGTAGTATGTACCAAGAGATTGTTATGTTTCATCACTGAATTTGACTTCAAGGTGTGGGACATATGAATTCATTCCAGTATTGGATAATCTCAAACAAAGCTGTTATGGACAAGAAGCCTGACATTTTTCAGAATGTTTTTGTGTTACCGCTTTATGAGAATCACAACTTAGATGACACCTCCGCCTCCATATTGTCCTGACAGAGGATGAATTAAAACTGACTGCTAGCAGATGACTTGGTGTTTTACCTAAGTTTGTTTGTTTGTTTTTAAGAAATTAATCACCTATAGCACTCAGGAAGCAGAGACAGGTGAATCTCTGTGAGTTTGAAGCCAGCCTGGTCTACAAAGTGAGTCCAGGGCAGCCAAGGCTACGACACAGAGAAATCCTGTCTCGAAAAACCAAAAAAGAAAACAAAACAACAACAAACAAACAAACAAAAAAGGTCTGGAGCTCCATACTAGATTTTACACTTTCATTATCAAATATATTGTATGCATTTATCCACCACTAACAAAACAAAAAATCCATGACAGAATTCAAACTAAAAGAAACAACCTAGCTTCATTTCCTCTCTCAGAACTCAGGTGCCCGTCTGTACTTACTGCAGCACTAGTCACAGCAGCCAAGAAATGTGCCCACCCTAGCTGTCCATCACCAGCTGAGTTGAAAAAGAAAAGGTGGTAGATAAACACAATAGAGTTTTATTTACCATAAGGAAAAACAAAATCATGACATTCACAGGAAAATGGGTATAATTGCAGATCATTATATTAAGCAAAATAAGCCAGATTCAGAAAAACATCATGTTGTCATTCTACGATATGCATGTATGTATTTACATGTGAGGGTCCAAGTTACAAAAGCAAAAAGGGGAAACAAAAGAGTAGAAAAATCCATGGAACAGGCAAGCAGATGCAGTGTGCAGTAGGGAGGGAAAGGACCAGCAAGTAGGATAGGACTGGAGAAAGGATCATCAGAACAAATCATAGGAAAATGCCATAATGGAACGCATTACTTTCTTTGTTGTTCTAGCTTGCTTTCTATTGCAGTGATAAACACCAGGACCAAAAGCAACTTGAGAAGGAGAGGGTTTATTCCGTCTTGCATTTCCAATACTCTATCACTGAGGGAAGTCAGGGCAGCAACTCAAGGCAAGAATCTGAAGACAGGACTGAAGCAGAGGCCACGCCATGGAGGAACGCTGGCTTGTTTACCCTGGCTTGCTCAGCTACTTATACAGTCCAGGCCCACTTGCTAAGGAGAAGGACTGCCCACAGTGGGCAACGTGGTGAGGAAGGCTGTCCCTGGGTGACGGAGGTTGTGCTTTCTCTACACTTTGGTACCCTTTCCAAGTTTATACAAAGACCACCTATTATTGTTGTAACCATGTAACCATTTGGCACTGTCAGATTTTATTACACTTGTAGCCACCTGAGGAGCATATGATTTTATTAGTTTTATATTTCTCTGCTTACTAGTGAGTTGATCATCTTCCTATATTTTATTGTCCATTTTGATTTATTGTTTTACAAACTGTCTGCACAAGTCTTTGGCCCATGTCCCTGTTTATTCTTTTTCACTGGTTCCCCAAAGTCAAATGTATTACAAGGGATCAGTCTTCGGCCTTTTAACAAGGGAAGTAGTAGTTATCTTTGGATATCTAAGGGAAAAAAAAGAGCTGCCTAAAGAGCTTAATGACAGGGGAGTCCAGGGGGGGAACTGACACCACTCTACAAAGATGGCCCATGATCTCACTTCTTCCAACACATCTATCTTGAGGCAGTGAGGAAAACAGAAAGCTTTGGTGACTCACGAGTATATTGAAGATAGATGGAGCGCTCGAAAGTATACAACTGCAAGCTGTGTAAGGTGCCTCAAACCTTTAATCCCAGCATTTGGGAGCAGAAGCAGGAGAAACAAGTGAGTTCGAGGCTAGCCTGAGCTACATATAGGGACCCTGTCTCAAAAAAACAATGTTTGGAACCATCACTCGCCTTTGCCCAGGAGATACAGATAGGAAGCACTCTGTCCACCTGTCTTGCCATCTTATAGTGCACAGGGCAGCACCCACTTTTCCCCTTGCCAACAAACTATCTACTATCAATCAATCAACTTTCCTGTTCCTGTTATTGCCCCACCACCCACTTCCTGGAACCCAGAGCCTCATATATACTACACGAATTTTCTAACACTAAACTACCCCCACCCACATACAACTTCCAGGCCAAATTTCAGAGGCATGGGGGAAGGGGAGGCTAAGGAACTGCTTTGTAGTCTGTTATCTAGGTACAGTTGAACCACAGTAACCCTTCTCTGACATAGACAAAGGCCCCAGGCTGCCCCAGCTCGTGGGCTAATCTAGACACCTGAAGACCAGTTCCACCAAGGGAGTTGTCCTGCAGGACATTGTGCTACCTGGATGAAGCCTCCCCCGCAGGAAAATAGAGAAGCCTCTGGAGACAACGAGCTCAGTCCCTTTACTGGAGAGAGAATGTGACAGTTGACAATTGGCAGACACAGCATGGCATCATTCAAAGGGACAGCAATAAAGAAATGGGCATGACACCAAATACCTCTAATGCTCATTGCTTCTTAACCAAGGGACCAGCTTCATATTAGAGCGGTGCACAGTTGTTACCACTCCGGGGACTGGGGAAAGCCTTAGGGGATGCGGCACTTCAGCTGGACCTGGACATCCCAGGGACTTGGTGCCATAGTGTTGAAACTGTGGCTAAAAAAATTCATTGGACACTCCTCCACTTGCAAGGTAAACTATGTATTGTCACCTAGAATCTCAACTATCCTATGTGACTCATAACACATGGAAGACAATGAAAGCAACATTTTGTGACTTACAAGGTTTCTTTCTTTTATTTTATTTTATTGATTTATTCATAGTACATCTCAATGGTTATCCCATCCCTTGTATCCTCCCATTCCTCCCTCCCTCCCATTTTCCCCTTATTCCCCTCCCCTATGACTGTGACTGAGGGAGACCTCCTCCCCCTGTATATGCTCATAGGGTATCAAGTCTCTTCTTGGTAGCCTACTATCCTTCCTCTGAGTGCCTCCAGGCCTCCCCATCCAGGGGACGTGGTCAAATATGAGGCACCAGATTACGATGATATGATAGTGTACATAAGTGACCCTCAAAATTCCACCAGAGAACTACTACAGCTGATAAACACCTTCATCAAATTTGCTAGATACAAAATTAACTCCAAAAAGTCTGTAGCCTTCCTATACACAAATGGCAAGCTTGCAGGGGAAGAAATTAGGAAAACCACACCCTTCACATTAGCCACAAGCAATATAAAATATTTAGGAGTTACTCTAACCAAGCAAGTGAAGGATTTGTTTGAAAAACATTTCAAAACTCTGAAGAAAGAGATTGAAGATGACATGAGAAGATGGAATGATCTTCCTTGCTCATGGATAGGGAGAATTAACATAGTAAAAATGGCTATCTTACCAAAAGCAATCTACAGATTCAATGCAATCCCTATCAAAATACCTACACAATTTTTTAAAGACATTGAAAGTTCAATTCTGAACTTCATATGGAAAAACAAGGTTTCTTGATTAAAGGCCACACAAAGGGCATATACACAGAAGTGCTGAAGAGTGGTGCAGGGTCTCAAATAACACAGGCTGGCCTCAAATTTGCTGTGTAGCTAAGGCTAGCCTTTGAACTCCTGATTCTCCTGCACCCACCTTCTGAGTGTTGGGGTTACAGACCTTCACCACCACAGCCAATGGTGATTTTATATATCTACATTAAAACCACAAATCATCAGCCAATGGACCTCTGAGCAGGCTTCTGGGAGAGCTGAATCTAGAATAGAAAGCGGTTTAGGAGTTTCTGCGCCAGGCTTCCCAGGAACCCAAGCGCAGCAAAGGAAAGACATTCAAAGTGTACGATGTAACAGTAGATACAAAGCTGGAAAAGCAAAAACATCAGGTAGGAAAGAAACACAGGCAGGAAAGTCAGTGTGTCTGGAAAGTATATTCCCAGAACCCAGTGAAGCTCTGGACTTTAGGTAGGCCCCTCTGAGCAGCTAGCACAGGCCTTTGCATCATCATCATCTCACTTGAGCAGTGGTCCTCAACCTTCCTAATGTTGTGATGACCCTTTACTACAGTGCCTCAGGTTGTGTGTGGTGACCCCAACCATAACGTTATTTTCATTGCTCTTTCCTAACTGTGATTTTGCCACTGTTATGCATCATAATGTAAACACCTGACGTGCCATCCCAAAGGGGTCATGTTGAGAGCTACTGCACTAGAACAACTTCGTGCCCTTCCCTGGTACCCACAAGTGCCCATTCAAATGGCGTCTGTGCAGTTGTTACAGTTCCATGTTGTCTATCTTCTGAGGCGGGATGAAGACATGGCCTATAACATCAAGGGAGGGACAGAAAACGTATCCTCTCAAGACTGAGTCTCCAGACCCTGTGGAGGACTAAGTAACACACATAATGTGACTCTACAACCATTCAGGGAAAGAAAATCTCTCTGTCCTTCTGACACCCAACTCCCAGGACTGAGGCAGGGCCGAGCTGAGTAGCTGGAAGCCAATCCTGAACACTTTCTGGGGCACATCCATCAAGCCTGATATTCCAAGTCAGCCCACAGGTTCTTCTTAGGATCCCAGCCTGGCCGCTCAGTGCTGTAGCATCCGGGACCACTGTTTTCTTGCCCAGTCTTAACCCATAATCATGTGCACCTAGTTCTTGTTTGCTGAGGCATAAGGCTAGCCCCAAATTCAAGACCTCCCTACCTCAGCTCTGGAACACTGAGATTAATGGGCATGTGCCACCACAGCTGGCATAATGAGAAGAGCATTCATTTTCTTGTGGTGTGGTGTGCTGTGCTGTGGTGCGGTGTGCTGTGGTGTGGTGTGCTGTGGTGTTTTGCTTTGCTTTGCTTTGACTATAACCCAGGCTAGCCAGGAACTCACCATATACTCTATACTGCTCTCAAACTCACAGCTATCCTCCTGCTTCATCCCCAAATGTTGGGATTACAAACATGGGCCACCACATCCAGCTTAATTTTTTAAAGGCATTTACATTTATTTATTCATTCTTTCCATTTGTAGTACTGGATATGGAACCCAGGGCCTTGCACATGATAAATAAGTGTTCCACCAAAGAGTTACACCTCCAGCCTTTGTGAATTATTTTAAACAAATACAGAATTCACATACCATACAGTCACCTTTCAATGTGTATAATTCAATGGTTTTTACAGTACTTTAAGAATGTACAGTATCACCTTTCTCTATTTTTAGAGCATTTTCATTACTCCCCAAAGCAGTCATTTACCACCCCCTTCCCCTAATCCTTAGCAACCACTAATCATTTTTTGTTTGTATAGATGTAAATCTCTGAACATTTTGTGTAAACAATGCTGTCAAGATTTGCAACATGTATTTTTTAAATGTGGATTATGTACTAATCTTAAGGAGGCTCACTGGAAGGCAGGTTCTGTGCTGAGCACTTTAAACACTTAAACTTATTTAATCCTAATAACCGCCACACCAGGAGGAAAGGGCCATTATCTCCATGGTATAATTTAAGAAACTAACAGTAATGTCTCCAGAAGGTTCCTAAATCCTTTGGTGCTACATGTTTTCCATGTAGGAAGTTGGTTATTGCCCACTACTTTTATGTCATTTTTAAAAATTAACATACAAAGTAATGGGCTTCATTATGGCACTTTCATACACATACTGCTATACCTCACTCATGTTCA
Source organism: Acomys percivali (assembly GCA_907169655.1). NCBI lineage: Eukaryota > Metazoa > Chordata > Mammalia > Rodentia > Muridae > Acomys > Acomys percivali. Next base: position 113,225,052 of record OU015760.1, read on the forward strand.
CCTTCCTCATCACCCTCTCTTATTCACCCTTCTCCTTCCTTCTTGATTTCATGTCATTTATATGGTATGTATAATATATATATATATGTATTATATATATATATATGAAAATGTGATATTTAACTCTTCTCCATTACCTCTTCTTTTTCTTGTCACATTAACTGCTCCCTTACCTCTTCTTAACAGTCTTGCTTTATTCTCATGTCATATAAATATATACATGCATACATATATGGCAGACTTAGTATATCAGAGGAAACATTTGGTTATTTGTCTTTCTGAGTGACGTATTTTGCTTAACATGATGATCTCTGGTTCCACCCACTTTCCAGCAAGAAATATAAAGTTTCCTTGTTCACAGATGAATGAAACTCCATTATGTGGCTGGTAAGATGGCTCAGTGGGCAAAGGCCCTTGCCATCAAGCCTGATGACCTGAGATTGAGCCCTGGGACCTACAGAAAGTTGTTCTCTGACCTCCACCAGTGCATGATACACAACAACAACAGCAACAATAATAATAAATGTAACAAAATTGACTTCAATTGTTTCACAACTCTACCATGTACATGTACCACTTTTTCATTAGCCATCTGCCAGTTGATAGACATCTAGACTCGTTCCATAGCCTGTCTGTATAGCAAAAACCACGGTATGCAGGTATCTTCGTGGTGTGCTAACTTAAGGTCCTCTGGATATATGCCCAGGAATGGTAGAGCTGAATCATATGGGAGTTGTATTTGCAGATTTTGAGAAACCCTGACTTCCACAGTGGCTGCATCAGTAGTGACTAAGGCTCTCCCACATCCTCATCAGTGCCATTCTAACCTCAAGCAATTTAAATTTGCATTCCCCCACCCCTAAGACCCAGGATGTTGAACACTTCCTCAAATATTTAGTAGCCATTTATATTTTCTCCTTTGAGATCTGTCTATTTGCTGATTGGATGGTCCTGACTGTGCTGAAATAGAATTGCAAAGCAATTTGAGTTGCAGGGTCCTCATTTGTCCATTATTTGTCAACACTGCAAGGGGGAGAGCAGGTCACAGTGGCAGCCTTCCTGGGTTGGTACATGGGATAAACGTATATTAATAAATATAGCCCCTGTTAGGACACACACACACACACACACACACACACACACACACACACACTCACAGGTCCTTCTACCTGATGCTGAAGAAAAACTTGACACACTCAGGGTACCTTCAGAGGACACAACTGTTTGAGAAGCAGTAAAATACACATTGGACATTAACTCGCCTTTGTCTTTATAGAAGACTTATGCACACTTACAATTTTGGGGAGCTAAAACCTATTTCTATTTCCTGGAGCCTGGAAAAACATTACATCTTATCTCCAGATGTGCTCTTGGGACCTTTAGTCTCTCTGCTGGGGTTGCTCAGGCACAACCAATTACTGAGAACCAGGAAAAGGAATAAAGGAACACTAGAACAGAGCTCTCTAGACTCCACTACAAAAAAAAAAAAAAAAAAAAAAAAAAAAAAAAAAAAAAAGGTCTCTACCTTCAAAACAAAGCTATTTCTAGCCCAGTATTCTTAGGTCAAACAAAACAAAACAAAAAGGGCACAGGGTAGAATTCTTCTCCGGTTTGAAGCCCGGTATTTCTTCTGATATGTGACCCCAGCTCCCTTCCGTGGAAACACGGATAATACCTCACCAGAACATTTGTTGTGGTGATTCAAAACAAGATGCCTACAAGGCATGATGGCATATAAGTGTTAGCCCAGGTCTCAAGAGGTAGAGGTAAGAGAATCAGGAAGCCAAGCCTAGGTCTCAGGAAGATCAAGAGTTCAAAGCCAACTTTGGACACCTAGCAAATTTGAGGCTACAGAATTGGACTACATGAGATCCTGGCTTCAAAAAAAGTAAGCAAGCACCCAGGACATGGTGGCACATACCTGTAGTCCCAGCACCTGGGGGAGGCAGAGGCAGGTGGATCTCTGAGACTGAGGCCAGCCTGGCCTACAAAGCAAGTCTAGGACAGCCAAGGCTACACAGAGAATCCCTGTGTCGAAAAACAAAACAAAACAAACAAAAGCAAGCGAGGAAGGAAGACATAATGATTTATGATATATATGACATATGAAAAGTGATCATTGTCTGACTCTCACATGAACTCTGGTGCCCCTTTTCTGACCACGTCCCCTGGATGGGGAGGCCTGGCGGCACTCAGAGGAAGGATAGCAGGTTACCAAGAAGAGACTCGATATCCTAAGAGCATATATAGGGGGAGGAGGTCTCACTCAATCACAGACATAGGGGAGGGGAGAAGGGGGGAAGTGGGAGGGAGGGAAGAATGGGAGGAAACAGGGGAAGGGCTAACAATCGAGATGTAATATGAATAAATTAATTTAAAAATGTAATAAAAAAAGAAAAGTGATCATTGATATAATAGGGACACATCCCTGGATCAAAGGCACCTTGGTAACTGTTAGTCATCATATGGACTGATCAAACAGGGTTAGAGAACTCATTTTCAGCAAGCCACAGGAGGTTAGAAGTGGGGCAGCCTCAAGGTCTAGTGTTTTAAGATGGCTACTATGGAGTCACCGAAGCCTGGGAGCAACCCCTAGTGCCAATTAATCATTGCATGACCTCAGCTCTACAAGCTTCCTCAATCTCTCTCCAATCAAAGCAGGAACACCTAAGGCTTGGCCATTTATAGACTAGTTTTCAAACCTCCATGCTGTAAGATGCAATTACCTAGCATGCACAGAGCTTCGTGGTCAAATTTTAGCAAAGGGGAAAAGCCACAACTGTCATCTCAAGAGTCTCCTGTAGTGTTTGGAACACAGCCCTCAAGGATAAGGTGGGCTGCTGGATACTTTTCTCCACAAAATCCCATTAGACAATAAAAATTGTATCCGAAAGGGAAACTGAAAAAAGCCCTTTATCCCTGTGACTTTGCTTTCTTCTCTCCATAGCAGTCTACCACATAGATCGGAGGTTTACGCTGGTTTTCCCCCTCTACTGGGCTGTCATTTCAGAGATAAAAGTCTTGGTTTTCTTTACCCTCTGCATCATCAAGTCCTAGAATCCAGACTGGCCATAGGTCTGTAGCTCATTGAAAGATTGCCCTTAGGAAAACCATTTCTGCATTTTTGTGTAACTTCCTGGGCTAGGAGCTCTCCTCTTTCTCAGTGCTCCTTAGATGTGATATAAACCTTACTAGAAGTCAGTGCTAAGGCAAAGTGTTGTTTGCCTAAGCCTGTATTTTCACTGGTTGGATTTGCCTTCATTTTCAGAAAGTTCAAAGCACAATCGTGCTCAATTACAATTATAGTGTTTTCTTGGAGCCATTTTTTCCCTCCTGATGTGGAAACAGGACATAAATAAATGAAAGAAGACTCTGCTGGTACATGCTTCAGATGCTATTTTCAAGCACAGATTGTATTTATCACAAGAAGATGCTACTTAGACTCGAATGTGCCTGTAAATTCCCCGGGGACCTGGTTATTACAGTAAATAAAACACAGAATCTGACTCAGTAGGGCACGAGCTACTGCATTCCTAACAAGATCCCCGGCGGATGCCACTGCGGCCTCCAACACAAATTGAGTTGCACACTGTGGAAGAAACTTGCTCCCTTGATTCAGCACAATTTCTGTGTCCATCTCCTCCACAAAATAAGACCGAAGTCTCTAGAAGTATAAGGATAGACACCAAAAGCATGTCGGGAGCTAGTAAGACCTACAAGTTGCCCCCATTCCATTTTCAATTTGCCCCAGTCCAACGCCTCCGAGATCCTGATGAAAGTCGCCTGGGACGCTCTCCAGATGCTTTTACTGCAGGTGGCCTCACAGCCAAATTTCAAAATGACTGCTTTTTCCAAGATTTTCCTAAGGTACACTCCTGGGCACAGCTGTTGTCACCAATACTTGGCTAGGATTTTAACGTCCTAGTGCTTCAAAACCAACTCTAAGAAGGGTCCCATCCCTCATTTTCACCTATACAATTCACAGTGGGGTCAGTTCCACAAGCCTCAGACCCTCACCCCTAGGCCTAGAGTTGCCAGGTCGCCAACGCCCCCCACCTCAGGCCAGCCAGGCGGGGACAGGGCCGCTCATGCGCAGAGCTACCCCCAGGCCATAGGGCGGGGTCCCTGGGTGCCCCAACCCTCACCCACCTTACCTCTCTGGACCAGGGTAGCCAAGGAGAAAATGAAGCAAAGGAGGAAACCGGTGCGCCAGGCCACCATGGCTGGGAGCAGGCGCAGGGGCCTGGAGGAGCCACAGCACAGGAGGGCCAGAGGGGGAGGGGAGGAGCCAGGAAGGAGGAGCCTGTCACAACCGCAGGACCCCGCCCAGAGCTGCTCGGCCTGGGCGGGAGGTGGAGTGGCGCACCTTAAAGCCCACGCTAGAGCGGCGACTCTGCTGGGCCCACTGCCCCGGAGACCGGGAGATATTGCTAAGATACTGCTGTTTCGGGGACTTGGCTGCAGTCTGGGGGCGGGATATATGGAGAGAGCGGGGGCGGGGCTCACAGACACCCATTGGGTCCTGAGATCTGGATTGGGTGACAAGCCTACTTAATGCCTGCAGACCCCTTCCTAACCTATCTTCGCAAAGGAAATGTTAAGAGGTGGGCTGCAAACTTCTAACAGTGCATGACCAGAAGCCAGGGCGTGGGAAGCAGCAGTGCAGAGGTGCTCAGGAATGTCATCCATGAGACCACTACACCCTGGCCCAGAGCTTTGGTCTCACAGCCTGTGACCTTAGGACCCAAATTCCTCCCCCAGCGCCCTGGCAACACTTCCTGCCACCCGCTGAAAGCTGCAACAAAACCCCTGCCCTAGACTAAAGAACAGGTCTGCTTGTGTGGCTGCTGGAACCAGGTGGAAGCCTGCGATGCTATGGCGCGTAACCGAGAGGGTGGGCTCAGTCCAGAGCAAAAGCTCCGGGGAATAAATAGTTCCCGAGACTGACAGGGTTAGTACTGCGAAAGTTCACAGCTGCTTAATTGATCAGAGAAGCATGCCCTGTGACACAGAGTCACATGCAGAGCTACAGTTTTTTTCCCATGAATCTCAGCAAATGGAGTCCACCTCCCTGGCAGCTAGAATGCAGATATCCTCTCTGCTGCAACAACCAAAAGCCTACTGCATCCTGGAAACGACAGCCCTGAAGAAGAGCATGGCTGCAGACAGACAGCTCTCAGGACAAAGAAAGCACCACTGCTCAAGGTGGCAGCACAGTGCCAGTCCATGCCCTTAATGCAGCATGAGCTGCCCTGGGTCACTTCAAAGGATGGCTCCTATTCCTAGTCCCAGTGTTCCTGGCCACAAATGCGCACACACACTCCCCTCCCTCTCTACCCTCACCTCTCCCTCCCTCTTCTCCTCTCTTCTCCTCTCCTCTCCTCTTCCTCCCCCTCCCCTCCCTCTCCCCTCTCTTCTCTCTCTCTCTTCTCCTCTCTGTCTCTCTCTCTCTCTGTCTGTCTGTCTCTCTCTCTGTCTCTGTCTCTCTCTCTCTCTCTCTCTCTCTCTCTCTCTCTCTCTCTCTCTCTCTCTCTCTCTCTCTCTCTCTCTCTCTCTCTCTCTCTCTCTCTCTCTCTCTCTCTCTCTCTCTC
>OU015760.1:113230742-113274898 GCA_907169655.1 Acomys percivali
CTCTCTCTCTCTCTCTCTCTCTCTCTCTCTCTCTCTCTCTCTCCTCTATCCCACCTCTGCTTCGGTAGACTTTCCCATGAGCAAAGCAGGACTGTAGCTGGAGCTGAGGAGCAGAAATAGCTGATATAGCTTTATTTCCTATAATGTCCTTGTGTGTCACCTTGATAATCTGGGGGGGGGGGATGAGTGAATAGGAGTACCTCGACTTTGAGGGAGTAGCTAAGGGACCACACAGTCAAAGGGGCCAGGAGAATAGTGGCAGGCCTGCTGTTGAGTGGCCAAGAACAGGGGCTTTCAGAACTTGGCTGAACCAAAAAGAGTCAATGGAGTGGTGGAAAGTTGTGAGATGGAATGTAGTGAGGACTCAATGGAACTGAGGTATCACAGTTGGCAGGTGATGATGCTTCTCTAAAACACAAGATAAGCATAAAAGATAACCTGGCTAGGTGCAGAAGCAAGAACTAAGAGAAAAGAATGGTTTTTAAATCTATCAAATTACACAAGATAAACAAAATCCTTGTTGATCAAAATGCCTGAAGAAGGCTATGAGCTAAATCTCCCTTTGTAAGATAATCTATCTGGGGCCTAGTGTGTCTCTCTGTATCCTTTAATGTGAGTCTAAGAGGTCTGGTGAATCTTTTTGTTGGAGAGAAGTGCCCACCCGGAACTTGGTGAGCAACGCAGTGAGGTAACTGTACCTTTGCTAAATTGCAATCTTACATGAGAGTGATTTACACATGGGACAAGCCATGCTCCTTATCCCCTCCACGGTACACAACATCCTTATTACCAAAGCATATGAAGTCCGGGATAAGTTGTCCACATACCACTTCCTTCTCATCCTGTACACCTCCCTAGCTCTTCCCTGAACTTCTCAGGCCCTGAACATTGCCACCAACTCGAAAAAGCAGCTTGGCCCTTAAAGCTCCTCTTCTCAAATAGTGACCTTTTTCACAAGACAGAAAAGTGTGTCATTATCCACAAGACCCAGCAGGCCATCCCAGGAGCATAGTCCGAATATGCTGAGAACACTGCTCAGTGGCTTTCGGAGAATCAGCCTGGTACTCAACGACCCCAGCTTTCTGCTCCTCTTGTTGTATACCAGACCCAGGGTAAAATATGTGAACAGTGAAGCCATGACCTCTTAGGGGCTCTGGACTTTAGCAGTTTCCCAGGACTATGAAGTTCTATTGCTACCCAAATGAACAGCTATGCAAACCCCTCCTCACAAAATATTCGCCCTCAATTCTGTATGCCAGCCACTTTTACAAAGGAGCCTCCTTCATCCTTAGGCAAAAGCAGCTGTGGGAGGTAGCATCTTACCAATCAGGACCCTGACACTGCCCAGAATGCCCCATCAGGAGAGCACCACTGTCCTTGTTGAAACTGCTCTTCTCTGATAGTTGAGGTGGCTTATCCCTTCAATCCCAGCCATCAAGAGCCTGAGGCAGGAGAATTGCCTCAATATCAAAGCCAGCAGAGGCTTCACAGGAAAACCCTCTGTCAAATACAGACAACATAACTGCAAACTTGTCCCTTCCTGGTGCTTTACCACCAATAACATGTGGGAGCTGGCAGGAAGAAGACAAAGATGAAGGCCTCCTAGTCCAACTGAAGGCTCCCCTTTATTTCCAGGAAACCAAGGGACTCAGCCAGCATACAAGGCTTTAGCTGCCTCATGATGCATCCCTAAGTCTTGGGCCCAATGCCAGTACACACACACACACACACACACACACACACACACACACACACACACACCACAGAGAGGGGTGCTCAGAAAGAGGGAGCATTAAGAAAGGAAGCTCTCCTGTCCATCAGTCTAGTTCCTCACTGAGTCCCCTCCTCCATGGCTGACATCTTACTCAAGGTTCTGGCCAGTTCTGTACAGAGAAGGAAAAAGAAACCCCAAACTCCCAGAATACTGACCTTTAGTCTGCAATTGTGAGCTTTGTTGTGGTACAAAAGTCCATTATTTCGTGGAACATAGTAGTGTTTTGTTTAAAGTGCTTGCTGCACAAAATTAAAATTCAGCAAGCCTACTACCCCCCAAATTGAAAAAAGGAAAAAGAAAACAAAATCTAGCAGGAAGAGTTGACACATCTTTGAGCCTTTGACTCATGAGGATCCAGATATATGGGAAATGGCAGAGTATACCCCATAAGTGAATAGAAGTTAGGACATGGAGCCCACCTCCTTTTTTTGACTTGCAAGCCAATTATCCTCAGGCTCCTTACAGCACCCTTCATATCTCCTCTTGCAGGTTTGGTCATATGGCAAAGTCAGGCAAGGCCTTGGATGCCATGTCAACGGCAAAGGGTGAATCCTGAACACAAAGGGAAAATATTGAAGGGCGTTAAGGGATCTGCAGCATGACAGGCCTGTAGTTCCCGAAGAATAGTCAGCATAGTATAGGAGGAGAGGCTGGAGCTGGACTCTCAATGCCCACGTTAGGAGGTCGGATTCAGGACAATGAGCAAAGTCAAGGACACAGGAACTGAGCCAGGAGACTAGCAGTTAGATCAACACCATGTGTAGACACTGAAGCAACCCTGTCTACAGAGGACTGTCCTGGAGAACCGATCTAAAAGGAAAATAACAGTTCCACCAGCCAAGAAGACAGGACTTCCCAGAGAGAGGCTGGGAAGAAGGCAGCAAGGACCAGAGATGATATGTGTAAAATAGGAGTAGCCAGAACTTCCACATGTAAAACTTGGGGCCCGGGTGAAGGTTATACTCTCCTAAGGCAACTGTAGAAGTTTAAACATGTGGAGCCTGAAGAAAGCACCACTGCAAAGGGGACTATGTCAGATTACTGGTATTTTGTAGGTCAGTTCTCCAAGGAACCTCGGAACTGTACTGTGTAAAAGCCTAATTTTCTTAAAAACAAACAAACAAACAAACCTCTGTTTTACTAGTGTGAGATAGACCCTGCCTTCTATCTCTAGCAAAGGAAGAAGAGGGGAAGAGAAGAGGAGAGAAGTGGAGCAAAAACTGGAAAAGGAGGGGAAGGTGAAGAGAGAAGAGATGAGGGAAGGGAGGAGGGAGGAAGTGTAGGGGAAAAGAAGGAGGAGGAAAGTGAAAGAGAGGGGGAGGAAGAAGAGGGAGGGAGGACTGAGCCAGCCAAGAGCCTCACACATGCTAGGCATGTATTCAGCCACAAGGCTGCATAGCCTCCCCTTGGGGTTGAGGACTTTCTTTTTTTCTTTCTTTCTTTTTTCTTTTCTTTTTTTTTTTTTTTTCTTTTTGGTTTTTTGAGACAGGGTCTCTCTGTGTAACAGCCCTGGCTGTCCTAGACTCATTTTGTAGACCAGGCTGGCCTCGAACTCACAGAGATCTGCATGCCTCTGCCTCCCTGAGTACTGGGATTAAAGGCATGTGCCACCACACCCAGCTTGAGGGTCTTTCTTAATACCCCAAGGACCACACAGTGGTGAATATAAGGATATTACTAGTCATGTGACAAAGGTCCAGGAGGAAAACAAGGTGCAAAAGACCACCTGGTCCTTCTTCTGCGGGCTCATTATGATGAGGAGCCCTCCTCTCTGACTATCTGTATGCAGACTACGAAGCAGCACTAAGTCAGGCAGGCCAAACCCTTTCACCTGCATGCCTTCCTAATGTGAGAGGCCCTCTGCACTGCTCCTGGCAAGAAATAACTGATATCTCCATAATATTTCTGAGGCAGCATTTTCCACTGTGAATCCTGACCTTAGTAGGAACAAGAATTAATATTTGTTGGATTTTATTGAACTTAGCTGGTGAAATCTCTCCCTCCAAGTACTTGAGAAACTCAAATCACAGAATCAGCATCTGGGCCCTTTCTGTTATCTTTTTCTGTCAGTAAAGCTGCCTAAGAAGCCTCAGAGGCGGAGCTGGAGAGGTGGCTCAGAGGTTAAGAGCACTGGCTGTTCATCCAGAGGTTCTGAGTTCAATTCCCAGCAACCACATGATGGCTCACAGCCACCTGTAATGAGATCTGGTGCCCTCTTCTATCTTTTGCTCTCTTCTGTCATGTAGTCATACATGCAAATGGAGTGCTTATATACACAAATACATAAATAAATTTAAAAAAATAGAAACCTCAGAGGAAAGTCATGAGACCATGAGACATACATGTGAACAGAGCTCTAATTGGGAGCTATGCCATTTTATTCAAATAGAACTTTGTTGGGGTGTTGCAATGTGTAAAATACAAGTGTGCACCTATGGCACCCCACTGCTCCTCCTCCATCAAGTACTCTTCTATCTTAGCAAATGGCATCACTGCTGTTTCAGTTGCTGGGGTCTCAGATCCTAAAAGCATCCATGAGCTTCTCCTAATCACTCCTATCTATCCCTCTGTCCTCACAGATGCCTCTGGAACATTCTGCACCTAGCAGCTAGAGGAAGACTCAAAGGTACCTGCTCCAACAGCAGCCTTGCAGCCTCCTGTTAAAGCCTCCAAACCACAACAGGAATAAATCTAAATTCCTGTCCCTGACCAAAAAATTCCTCCAAGACTGACACATTCCTTCAAGACTTGGGTCAGCTCCTGCAAAACAGCTAATGGGTCATTTCCCATCACACCTGCCTGCAGTGACTTGATTGCCTTTCTTTCTTCATCATTGCTTCCACTTTAACCCTGAGATCATGCTAGAACCTACTGTTGCCTCCTAGGCCAACAAAAGCTGGGAATTTATCCTTTTCCACTCTCAGAGGCCCTGTGCTTGATTCTAACACCAAGCTTTTAAGACAGCTTTTTGTTTGTTTGTTTGTTTCAGGAAAGAGGTGAGGTAAAGAGACAGCTCAGGCAATAAAGTGTTTGCCATGGAATCCTGAGGACCAGAGTCCAGATCCCCATAAGCCACATAAAAGGCAAGGTGGGGTAGGAGGAGACAGAGTTGAATCCCTGAAGCTCCTTGGTAAGCCAATGGCCAAATTATGAGCTGCAGATTCAGGGAGGGACCTTATTTTAAAACAGTGAAGAGAGAGACTGATCAAGGAAAGACACTTGATGTAGACCCTAAACTCCCACCCACACCCGGAAACAGGCTTAGGAGAAAATTGACGTGAGATTCTCTGGCTCCATGATCCTCAACCCCAGCTGCATGCTAGAATGAGGTATAATTCACATAAAACAAGTTAGCCTTGCACTGGCTAATAATCTTGGTGTTCTAGTTGATTTGATCTTGAGGTGCTTAAGAGGGCTAGTGGTGGAGCTTAGTGGTAGAGCATTTGCCTAGCATGCATGAAGCCCTCTTATCCCACTTCCCCGGTCCTCTTACCCTTCTCTTACCACCACTCTCCAAAACAACAACAAACAAACAAAAACAAAAATAAATCACCACACACGATAGGGCGTTAGTGAAACACACCTTAGGTATGTCTGTGGGGTGTTTCTGGATTAACCAACCTGTGCCCTACAGAAAAATCCAAAGGGTCTATTGCAATTCCCAGGTCAGCCTTCTCTACAAAGAAAGTTCTAAGCCAGCCAAGGCTATGTAGTAAGACCCTGTCTTTATTTGTTTTGTTTTGTTTTTTTTTGAGACAGGGTCTCTCTGTGTAGCCCTGGCTGCCCTGGACTCATTCTGTAGACCAGGCTGGCCTGGAACTCACAGTGATCCACCTGCCTCTGCCTCCCGAGTGCTGGAATTAAAGGCGTGCGCCACCACGCCCAGCTAAGAACCTGTCTTTAAAAACAAATTATTCTGAAGGAATGTGAACAGCACTGTCTCACAAGCTGGTGGTTTAAGAGGAATAAAAGTAGGGAGGAAAAGACTTTAGACATAGGCATGTTCTCTCCCTCTTCCTTCCCCTCTTCCCCCCTTTCCCTGCCCCCACCTCTCTCGTCCATAATGAACTGAATCCATGAGCCAAAATAACTCCAAGATCTAGTTGTGCTGATGCCTGTACCTGCAACCTCAGTGTTACGGAGAGGGAACTGCTGGCCTAAGTGACTGCCAGTCTAGCTCCAAGTTCAGTGAGATCCTGCCCAAAGGAAATAATGCAAAGTGACAGAACTGGCCAACTGATGCTCTCCTCTGGTTTCTGCATGCACACGCATGTACACCCACACACATACATGCACATATACCACATACCTGCAGAAAGACACACATTGAATAAATTAAATAAATAAATGTTTCCTTTCATATGATGTGTTGTTCAAGTATCTTGTCACAGCAATGACAAATTTAGTATGAGCCTTTTAGGGGTTCAGTGAAATGCAAAAAGCAACCACTTCTATCTAGTTCTAGAATATTTCCATCATCCCCAAATAAAGCAAAACCTGCACCCACTTAAGCAGTCATCCTCCATCTTTCCTGCCCCTGGAAACTACTAATCTCATGGCTGTCTCCAAAACTTGTTTGTTTGTTTATTTGTTTGTGTTTTTTGTTTTGTTTTGTTTTATTTGGGGGGGGGTTGGTTTTTCAAGATAGGGTTTATCTGTGTAGCCCTGGCTGTCTTGGACTCACTCTATAGAACAAGCTGGCCGCAAACTCAGAGATCTGCCTGTCTCTGCATCCTGAGTGCTGGGATTAAAACCACCACCACAGCCAGGCGTGGTGGCGCACTCCTTTAATCCCAGCACTCAGGAGGCAGAAGCAGGCAGATCGCTGTGAGTTCGAGGCCAGCCTGGTCTACAAAGTGAGTCTAGGACAGCCAAGGCTACACAGAGAGACCCTGTCTCGAAAAACCAAAATAAATAAATAAATAAATAAATAAATAAATAAATAAAACCACCACCACCTGGCTTCAAAGCTTGTTTATTGTAAACTTTCTATACAAAGAGAGTCATGTACTATGTAATTTCTAGTGTCTACCTTTTCCCATGGATTACGTTTCTGAAGCTCATCCACATTGGACCACATATTTGTCTGTGTTTATTGCTATAATGAAGAAATGGGAAATTGCTTATAACGAAGGCTGGGAAACAAATAAAGGAAAGAGATTTATTTGGCTCATAGTTTTGGAGGTTGAAATCTTTAAGAACTGTAGAAGCTGAAAAGGTTACACAGTAAAGCAGGATTTTTGAGTCAGTCTTGCTTTTGATTTTTTTCTCTTTCTTTGGGACAAGTTCTCATATTCACCATGTAATCAAGGCTGGCCTAAATCCCTAGTCCTCCATACTCTACCAAGTGCTAGGATTGCAGACATGTGATACTATATACTTAGTGTATTAGTTATTTTTCTTGTTGCTCTGACAAAAATATCTGAGCAGTTTAAGGAAGGAAGGACTTATTTGGGCCCCCAGTTTGAATGCATAGTTCACTATAGTGGGGAAGTCATGGAGGCAGGACTGTTAAGTGGCTAGTCACATTTCATCTGTAGTTAGAGAGCAGGCAGAGACAAATTCTGCTGCTCAGCTCACTTTCCCTTTTTTACAAAGTCCAGGCCCCCAACCCATGGGACGTCACTAAGCACACTCGGGGCTACTTTGCCCTCCTCAGCCAAATCTCTCTGAAAACTGCCTCATAGACCCAACCAGAGGTGTGTCTCTTAGGCAATTCAAAGTTCAACCATTTTGCTAATGAAAATAAGCCATAGCCTCTGGCAAATCCTGCTCTTTTATAACAACACACTCCTGTGGAAAAAGATTTGAGTCCCACTGGAGCTATTTTCAACATTCTGAGAGCAGCATCCCAATGACCTGTGCTAAATTTCACACTGGGAACTAAGTTTTTAGTACATTGATCCTTGGGGTTAAGGGTCAAATCATACCCAAAAACCAAAGTGTATATTAGAATTTCATTTCTAACTATGGCTGAAGAAAATTCTCTGATATAATTACAAATTTTGTTTACTCAACTTTTTTCTAGTTTGAAACTATTGTAAATAATACTGCTACATGCATGCTGGTACAAGTCATTGTGTGGACATGTACACATTTCTCTTGGCTTCTCACTTATCTTGGCCACATACATGGCATTCTGGGGATCAGGGGAACTATTAAAATTACTGTGTTGAGGGCTGAAGAGATGGCTTAGCGGTTAAAAGCACTGTCTGCTCTTCCAGAGGTCCTGAGTTCAATTCTCGGTACTCACATGGTGGCTTGTTGGCTCTGTTTCTTAACAATTAAACTTTATAATACAACCCAACTAGCTTACACAAGAAGGAAAAAAGGTTAAAGGAACAAAAGAGTGAACCTTCCGGTATCCATTCCACGGGATGAGTCCTTAGGTGTCTCTCTGGCCCGCGTGATAGTCCAGCCTGTTCGCTTTCTCCACACGTGCTCCCAAACCCCCGGCTGAATCTGTTGTTTTTCTCTTCCCCACCTGCCTGAGTCACATGGGAAGGGCGGTCTCCTTCTCCCATTGAGGGTCCATTAGGAAAACAATAGCCCAGGTGGGGTTCCCAGGTCTGCTTCCTGAATTCCAGGCCCAGGATGGCTCCACTCAGTCTATCACAAGGTATTCATGGGGTGCCCCAAGGGTAAAGCCCGCCAAGACTGCTTGCACCTGTGACAAAGCTTAATCTTTCCCACACATCCTCCTTCTCTTTTAAAAAAATTAAGAACTATACACACATATATACATAATCATCAGGTATCAAGTACATAACCAAATTCTTTTATACTTGTTAACCTGAGAGAAAGTATTTCACTATCCTACCAAAGAGAGTCATTTTCTTTCATGAGAAATTGCAGTTATCAATCTATAAATGTGTTTTTAATTCTTTTTTTTTTTCCGAGACAGGGTCTCTCTGTGTAGCCTTGGCTGTCCTAGACTCACTTTGTAGACCAGGCTGGCCTCGAACTGACAGCGATCCGCCTGCCTCTGCCTCCCGAGTGCTGGGATTAAAGGCGTGCGCCACCACCGCCCGGCTGTGTTTTTAATTCTTAAACTAAAGCTTCCAGCAACACTGTGGCTATCTAGTCTTCAATCCCATCAGAGACCCAAGAAGGAAAATCTATCTAATAAAGGAAGAGCTGGCAGGTAACTTCCAAGTTCCGTAGGACAGAGAGAGCAGACAGCCTGGACAGTCACCGGATTCTCTCCTTCATGGGGGCAATCAGTTTTCAGCCTTATGGCCCAAAACATCCAACAAACTGCTTTTTGAAGCAGGAAATCTGACGGTCTGGTCCATCTAGTCTCTTCAAAGCTGGACAGTCAACTTTCCAGCATCACTGTTGATCATTGCAGACAGTCAGCCTGTCATCAGCAGTAGAGATAAGAGCAGTTTTTCCTTCCAGTGACCATTCTGTCACCTGAGCCTCTTGAAGCCCCCATCTGTAAGAAAATCTGCTGCCTTCTTCTGGTGTGCAGGTACACATGCAGGCAAAATACTATGTATGTGTGTATATGTAATAAATAAATACATCTTTTTAAAAAAGAGTCTTTCAACAGGCCAGGCATGGTAGCACACGCCTGTAATCCCAGCACTCGAGAGGCAGAGGCAGGAGGATCTCTGTGAGTTCAAGGCCAGCCTGGTCTACAAAGTGAGTCCAGGACAGCAAAGGTTACACAGAGAAACCCTGTCTCAAAAAATACTGCGTTGAGGCTTAACTCAAGTTTCCAATGTACTCAGCCTGGGGGAGATTAGGCATGTGTACATAGGTAATGAATGTGACCATGACTTTCACAACTCTGACGAGTGGACCAAGCTCTACCCACTACCTGCTTTCACTTGGCATTCAAGTGATGGATAGTTAAGACCATGTAAAGACTATTTTGTGACATGTAAAAGTGGTATACCATGTAAGCTCAGTATTAAGTGATAAGCTTTTATTGGCACATAACCACAACTGTGTCTGTGTTTCATCTACTATGGATTTTGTATGGCCCTCAAAACTGGCCTCTGATTTTACCCAAAGTCCTCTGGTTTCAATGACAGTGGGCACATCTAAGCACTGACATTCTTTGTTTGAGTCCCAGAAAGCCATTCTTTGGCAACTGCTTCTCTGAAACAGAGAGGAAGCCATGTTGTGGGTGGATCTATGGAGGTTAGCACTCAAGAGCTGTGACACTTCTGCTCCTCAAACAGCTGTTATGTGGGTGGGAGAGGAGTCAGGAGATCACTTTGGAGCGTTGAAAAGGTTATTCTCTTTTCTCTGGGCCTTGTTTTTCTCTTCTATAAAATGAGTTGGTTGAGCAAGACTATCTCTAGACCACTTACCATTCCAAATTCTCTCATGAGCACAGAACCAAACACTGTCATTAGCATTGCTTTTGATGCCCTTCCAGAAACCACAGATCAACATAATACTTATCATTTGAAGTAACTTTAGGTGCCAATTTCACTGTTGGATCCCTGGGAACATGAGTGAAAGATGGTTGTAACATCTTCCATGTGGATGCTGGGAACCGAACTCTTGTCCTCTGCAAGAGCAGCAAGTGCTCTTAACCATGAAGCCATCTCTCTATCTCCATCAGTTTTCTTTCTTAGACAACCCAAGACCACCTGCCCATGGCAGCATCACCAACCATGGACTAGCCCTCTCCCATCTATTAGTAATCAAGATAATGCCCCACCTGACTTGCCTACAAGACAATCTAAAGGAGGCAATTCCTTGGCTGAGATAACGTCTCCCCAGATAACTCTTAGCCTGTACTAACTTGTGTCATGTAGACAAAAAACTAACCAGTGCCATTGATCCCTTGTCAACTTAGCACACAAACACAGTACTGTTAAACTTTTATTTTATTTGCCTCCAAAACCTCATGTTAATGTCACAATATAAAAACATAGTATAACTTTAAAAGTTCTCTCTCTCTCTCTGTCTCTCTCTCTGTCTCTCTCTCTGTCTCTCTCTCTGTCTCTCTCTCTCTCTGTCTCCCTCTCTCTCTGTCTCTCTCTCTCTCTGTCTCTCTCTCTCTCTCTCTCTCTCTCTCTCTCTCTCTCTCTCTTTCTCTCTCTCTCTCTCGTTTTTTTTTTCAAGACAGAGTTTCTCTGTAGCCTTGGCTGTCCTAGACTCCATCATGCCAAGCTCCTTTGTGACTTGGATAAGTCATTTTTCTTTCTCTAGGACTTGAGTTTTCTCTTCTGTAAAATGCTCCAAATAATCTGATTTTTTAAGATCCCTCACAGGAGAGCCCCACAGCTTGTATTTTAGTTGATTCCAGATTTAGTCAATTAGACAAGCAAGATTAGCTAGCACAGAAGTGTTAAGCAATGTGCTCAATGCTGGATAAGCACCTAGCCACCTTGTACTTAACAATTTCAGTATGCCCATGAGGGCCCACATGAGTTGTCTGTGGCTGCCATAACAAACTACTGAAAACTTGGCACCTTAGCACAGTGATAATTTTCTCTCTTGTACTTCTGGAAGCCTGAAGTCTGCAGTCAACGGGCAATAGGGCCTGGAAACTTGAGGAGGACTTCTTCCCTTGCTCCTTGCAGCTTTGAGTGAGCACTAGGCATTCCGTAGCATTTCTTCCTGCACATGTATCCTTCCAGTCTTTGCTTCTGTCTGTCTTTGCATGGCCTCCCTGGCAGCACAGCATGGTTTGGGTTTGAGGGAGAGCCTCTGCTAAATACAATTTCATGTTAGGCTACTGAATTACATCCACGAAGACCTTATTTACATAGACACATTCTGAGGTTTCCAGCAGATGTGGGTTTTAGGGGACAGTATTCAACTTATGACAGGTGACACCAACAATTCTAATTGTCCATATATATGTTGATAAGAAGAAAAGTAGGCCACACACGTTAGCACTTATCTGTTACCTCAGCTATTCAGAAGACTGAGCCAGGAATATCATGAGTTCAAAATCAGTCTGGATTACATAGCAAGATTCTGGATAACTGAGGATGAAGAGGAAGTAGCAACATTGCCGACAAAAGCTGGGAACAATGGTACATCCGTGCCTGTAATAGCAGCACTTCCAGAGATGGAGGCAGGAGGATCCAGAATCCAAGGCCATCCTCATCCACAGAGCAAATTCAAGGCCAGCCTGAGTGACAGAAGGAAAAAAAGAGGGAGGGATAAAGAGAAGAAAGAAAGGAAGAAGAAAGGAAAAAATAGAGGGAAGAAAAGATGAGGAGGGAGGAAAGGAAAATAAAGCAAGAATTAGAACACATATTTATATGATCATGTTCATAGCAGCATTATTCATAACAGCTAAAAGAAGGAAACTGACCATATGTTCACATAGACACAAGTTCATACTAATGAGATATACAAATGAATGAAATGTTAATATATACTACAACATAGATGGCCCTGGAGGATAAACACTGTGTAGTTCTACTTATATCACATACCTCAATAGACAAACATTTAACAACTACAAGTGCATGAGAAGCCAATATGAGTCAGGATGGAGAGGGTATGTTATGTTTTGGATATGAAGTCTCTCCTCCTTCAAAAGGCCTATGTATTGAAAGCATGGTCCCCAATTGGTAATACAATCTTGACATGATCTGTCATGATCTGATCATGATCACTGATAATTTTGTAGGTGAATGAGCTATTAAGACATGGTGCTTAGGGGCTGGAGAGATGGCTCAGAGGTTAAGAGCACAGGCTGATTTTCCAGAGAACCTGGGCTCAATTCCCAGCACCCACACAGCAACTCACAACTGTCTCCAGTTCCAGGGAATCTGATGCCCTCACACAGACATCAATGCACATAAAATAAATAAATTATAAAAATAAGTGGGGTTTAGTTGGAGGAAGTAGGTCACTGATGACTTGTTCTTAACCCTCTATGTTATCCTGACTCCATCTTTCTACTTGCTTTTTAGTTATTTCTTTGCTCCAGCTGAATCTTCTTCATCTCTGCTGCATCACTGCCTGTGGTTGAATCTCCTGGCCCAATGCTCTACTTCCTGTTCTAACTCCTCCTCCCCTGGCTGGCAGGAAGTCCAGCCCTATTCTTCCCCCTGCTCATAGATTGGCTATAACTGCTTTATTGGCATATCAGGGGGACACTTGGGGAGCAGAGCTTATACAACATTTAGACAGGAGATTCTTAGAATAAGGCTTGCAACCAGATATGGGGGAGTATCCAGGAATCATCATTTGAATTACACAATAACTTTATGCCAACAGGGATAATTATAAAACAAACATAGTTTATGTTGGGTTCGATTCCAACGTCTTATATATACAACAGTTACGAGAACACAAGACTGGGAATGTAATCAATGTGTTCTTACAGAAAGTTAAAATGATAAGTATCTTATGTATGCTTTAACACAATAAAAATGTTAAAAGGTGATCCAGGGCTGGTGAGATCGCTCAGGAGATGGAGGTGCTTACCACTGGTCTTAATTAGGGTTACTAGCCGGGCGTGGTGGCGCACGCCTTTAATCCCAGCACTCGGGAGGCAGAGGCAGGCGGATTGCTGTGAGTTCGAGGCCAGCCTGGCCTACAAAGTGAGTCCACGATGGCCAAGGCTACACAGAGAAACCCTGTCTCGAAAAAACCAAAAAAAAAAAAAAAAAAAAAAAAAATTAGGGTTACTATTGCCACGACAAACCAGCACGACCAAAAAGCAAGTTGGTGAGGAAACAGTTTATTCAGCTTACACTTTCAGATCATAGTTCATCATTGGAGGAGGTCAGGACAGAAACTCAAACAGTGTAGGAACCTGGAGGCAAGAACTGATGCAGAAGCTGTGGATGGGGGCTGTTTACTGGCTGGCTCCCCACGGCTCGCTCAGCCTACTTGCTTTCTCTCTTTCTTTCTTTTTTTATAGCTTTACTTATTATTCAATGTTACAGAGTCTTACACTGTTTAACCATGCCTGAGAACCCAAAGAAAGAAATACTTCATTCACCCAGACACTGTATTAAAACTTGATTCATGTACATTTTGATCATTTCACAACCTTAAAAAAATTATAACAAGACTTGGAATTCACATCTGCTGCAGGTCTTCAGTGTTCCAGTACAGTGTGCCATTAAAAAAACCTCTTCATGGGCTGGAGAGATGGCTCAGAGGTTAAGAGCACTGCCTGCTCTTCCAAAGGTCCTGAGTTCAATTCCCAGCAACCGCATGGTGGCTCATAACCATCTATAATGTGATCTAGGGCCTGCTTCCGGTGTGCAGGTGTACATGCAAGCAAAAAACTGTATGCTTAATAAATAAATAAATCTTTTTTTAAAAAAAAAAAAACACCTCTTCACATCTGTCTCAGTTTACTTCCTAACTGTGCTTGTGGTGTTCACTTGAAGAGGCAAGAGGAATCACTGGTAATGTAGCACTTCAATTAGTAGTTAGTAGTTAAAATTTAACTTCCCAGTAGCACTTGGCCCTTAAAGAGGTTACTATACTAAGTTTATTTTCAGGTAACCAAATTGTCTGGCAGTTACCTACTTTAATGTCACTAAAAATGGTTCAGTGCAGATACTCTACACTGGCATATGACTACGTGATGGCAGTGCCTGGGTTTCTCTATGTAAATGAATCCCTTTGCCAAATACAGGTCAGACTTGCTCACTACTAATGGGGTGAAACAGGTAATGGGGGAAGCTCTCCCAGCTTAAGAACATGTCTTTCAGTTTAGTGGATGAGTGCAGCAGTGTGGGAAACAGGAGGTGTAGGCTAGTGTCTCCTGACCAGGCTGCATGCCTCTTCTGGGCATTAAGGTAGGCATGATCTGAGACAGCCTGGAGGAGGGCAGGTGATTACAAGTTTGAGATTCTTGGTTAAAGTGAAGACCTATTTGGGCATCAGAAACCTTAATAAGCAATCTCACACACTGAGCCACATACTTAAAGTATACTTTACCACTCCTCTTCCTCCTCCTCCTCCTCTTCCTCCTCCTCTTCCTCCTCCTCTTCCTCATACTACTACTACTACTACTGCTACTGCTACTCACACACACATAAATTTCTCTCTTTAGGATCTATTCCCCATAATAACTAGCATTTCTGATCCAGTGATTTGATTCTCGTGTTTCTCTTTTCTTCTGTTTCTTCCACATTAGGGAATTTGTACTATTTAGGAAAGCCCCACAGCCTTTGGTGAAACTGAAAGTGAGATGTCAGAGAAAGCTGAATTATGTGAAATAAAAAGAATATAAGAGAACCCCTTTGGTTCTCACTTCCCTCTGACATGGACCATCCTGTAGCCTCAGAGGGTCATTGGTAGATTGAAAGAGAAGAGAGGAACAGGGGCCTGTGCACCTCAGTACTTTTGCCTCATGTACACTTTCTCAGGCTGTTTTGTGGACTGACCTTTGCAGGGGGCCATGCTGGCTTTCCCCCAGGTACCTGTTGGCCTGTTCAGCAGTCGTCACATCTGGATGGGCTTCCCTTCATGGCTCACTCTCAGCTGTGCTTGCCTTGAAATGTGAGCTGAACCACCAAACATTCATCAGAGCCGTTCTTCCCAGGAATGTCCCAAGGTTTTCTGCTAGACTATGGTGGCTGCCAGAAGTTCTTGTTGTCCTTTGGCTCGTAGATGTCCTTTGGCTCCACTCTACTCTACTCTGATATCACCTGATCTTAGCCTGATTTCACATTCAAAGATCCCATTTTCAAATAAGGGCACATTCCTAGGTACCATAGACTTTGATCTCAGTGTGTCTTTCTTAGGAACATGATTGAATCTCACAACACATCACAAAATAAAATGTCTTGGCAGCATCTTGCTATTTCTTGTCATCTACTTTCTCAGATATTGAGATATGAAGCAGTCATCTCTAGGGCTAATGCTGGTTCTCAAACCCATGCCTACCCAGAAACAAGTGAAAGTGTGTGTGTGTGTGTGTGTGTGTGTGTGTGTGTTACTCAATGCTACAAGCAAATATGTCACATAAGCGACTTTGGCTCCTGGCTTAAATGAATAGTGCTCACCATAGTGAGGACACATGGTGGATCAGTCCATGACACCTGGACAAATTATGGCATCAGGCTAGAAGCAGATAACTATAGAGAATGAAGGGCCTGCCTGTAATTCTCAAAGCCCATGCCTACTCACATCCACCAGCTAGGCCCCATGTCCACAACTGTGCACAATCTCCAAAACAGCACCACCAGCAGGAGCCCGAATGTTAAAGCACAGCCTTTCCCATTCAAACCATAATGCGCATAATTACAAAGTCTCTTAAAACTGAAAAATATAAAGAACAGATTGAGGCTGATAAAATTTCAGAACACAGGGTTGGGAATTTAGCTCAGTGGTAGAGTGCTTGTAGCAAGTGCAAGGCCCTGGGTTCAGTCCTTAGCTCTGAAAATAAAACAAAGCAAAACTGCAGAGCACACAGCAATCCTAAGAAGCTCCAAATAAATGTATGAGACTCTCTTTCTCAAAAGGAAAGAAAGAGATAGACAGAGAGGAAGGGAGGAATGAAGGATGGAAAGAAGGAAAGAAGGAAGGGAGGGAGGGAGGGAGGGAGGGAGGGAGGAGGGAAGAAAGGAGGGAAGGAATGATCAAAGAGACAAAGAGAAAAGAAAGGACTGTGAAGTGGCTCAGCTGGTAAAGGTCCTTGTCACCAAGACTGATATCCTTAGTTCAGATCCCAGACCTCACAGTAGAAGAACTGACACCTGGAAGTTGTCCTGCTACCTCCATATGTACAGCATGCTGTATGTGTGTCCCCTCCCCCCCCTCTCTCTAGTAGTATAGTAGTAATAATAATAATGTTAGTTAAGTTTTATCTTTCTCTGACCATAATCTTCCCATCTCCCTCTTTTAAAGACCCATGTGAAGCCGGGCGTGGTGGCGCATGCCTTTAATCCCAGCACTCAGGAGGCAGAGGTGGGCGGATCGCTGTGAGTTCGAGGCCAGCCTGGTCTACAAAGGGAGTCCAGGACAGCCAAGGCTAACACAGAGAGACCCTGTCTCGAAAAACAAACAAACAAACAAAACAAAACAAAAAAAAGACCCATGTGATGATACTGGCCTTGCCTGAAAAATCCAAAATCATCTCCCAACTCAAGATCCTCCATTTAATCACATCTGCAAAAGCCCTTTTACCACCCCTGGCCGCTCAGGCAGCTTAGGAAGCGGGCATCTTGTGATTCTGTTATCCAGTCCAGTGTATGAAGCTCCTTTTTACATAGTATTTCAGAGCCTGAAGTGAGATTGCAAAAGGGTCGGAAGAACCTTTCCAGCCTTGTTCTTTATGTGTTCTCCAGATGAGCCTTCCACGTGGATGTGCCATGTGGTAAAAATCTCCTGCTTCCCTGTGTACCTCTCCCATTGGCAACCAGAGGGAGCGATTCCTTCAGCCCCAGAGACAAGGTTTTGCACAACCCACTGCATGTTTGGGTTTTTTAAAATTTTATTAATTTATTCATATTACAACTCAATTGTTAATTTTATTAATTTATTCATATTACATCTCAATTGTTATCCCATCACTTGTGTCCTCCCATTCCTCCCTCCCTCCCGCTTTCACCCTACTCCCCTCCCCTTGGTCTATGACTAAGGGAAACCTACAGACTGCATATTTGTAATCAGTAGGCTAAGGCTGGCTTGTGCCCAGCCTGGAGGAAGGATGAGGGTCAGTGTACAGGGATCCCTATGCTTGGACAGTTTCAAGGTCATCACTAAGGGACTGTCTTAATTAACATCTCCATCTCCACCCCCAAACTCTTCGTTCAAGCTAATTTAAATCTCTCCTACCATGACTGAAGCCTAGTTCATTTGCTCTTGTTTGGTTCTCAGGGCAAATGTACAAATAGCTTCTAAACAGCAAATCTGCAGCTTGAAAAAGCACCATTAATGTACTTTTGGGCCTTTTGGGCAGGTGAAATCATCTTAGTTCCTTTTCAATTTCCTCCCTGCTCCCCCACCCCCACCCCTGCCCCATCTCAGGGAGTTACCCCACAGCGACAAGCCTAGTTCTGCGTTTCTGCAAGACATATAAATTCTCCTGTGCCAGCCAGCCTCTTACTGCAAACCCATACTCTGAGCGATCTGCTGTGAAACTACTTCAGGCCTGCTAACCAGCCCCTAGCTAATGTCCACTGCTTTGTTTTGAGACAGGATCTCAGGCTGGCAGTAAACTTAAGCTTCCGAAAAGCTGAGGTTACTGGCATGGAGAGACTTGCCTGCTTTTGAATTTTTATTTACTTGTTTGTTTGCTGTATATATGCATGCTGTATACCCGCATGTGTTTATGTGCACTGTGCATACAGGTGCCTGCAGAGGACAAAGGACATTTGACCACCTGGAAGTGGAGTTAAAGAGGTTGTGAATTGCCTGTTGTGGGAGCTGAAAACGAAGCCCGGGTCCTTTGCAAGAGCGGTAAGCACCCTTAACCACTGAGATAGTTCTCATCTCTCAATTCAATTGATCTATAGGTCTATCATTATACCAGAATCATACATTTTATTTATCTTTATTTTGGGCATGGGGTCTAATTGTGTAGCTGTAGCTAATAAGGATCTCGGTCCACAAACCACGCTATTCCTCAGCTTGAGATAACCCTCCTGTTTTGGGCTTCACAGTGCTGCAATCTGGCTGACTCTTCCTGTTTGTTTCATCACATGTGGCCTTGGTGAGAAAATAGAAGGACCCTGAGATTAGAATGAGAAAGCACTGATGGTAGTTCAGCTGTGTATCTGCTGGCAATGTGGGATTTGGCCAGACACCTCCGCTTCTGAAGCTGAATCTCTTTGTTAGAAAGGGCTGGGGTGGGAGTGAATGATAATTAAAAAGCTGTGTGCACTCCCTCCCAGGCAAACATGTGGATGTGGGAGGCCTGGGCGGCTCCGGCTCTGCTGCTGGAACCCTGCTTTTCTCAGAGCTCTTGATCAACTTGTTGCAGCAAAATGAACACGGATTGAACTTCACCTTCAGCAACTCAAACTGAAGCACCAACCTTGGGGAATGAGACTGTAAGCACAACAGAATGTAAATCAAAGCAGCTATCTGCCATTAACTAAAAGTGGATCAAAGACAAATACAGACCTACAACTATAAAACTATTTTTTAAAAAATCTTACAAGGAAACAAAGGGGTAAAGCATCATGGCTGTAGCAACGGTTTTCTTAGTATGATTAAAAAAGTATGAGTAATAAAAGAGAAATCATCTGGACCTAAAAACATTTATAAATATACTGGCACACAACTGTAGCCTCAGCTGCTCAAAAGGTTGAGGCAGGGGGATCGTTTGAATCCAGGAGTCTGAGAATAGCATAGACTGACTACATAGTGAGAACCCCAATCTCAAAAGAAAAATGTCTGCTTCAAGAATGTGTCCTTGAAGGGGTGTTGTCTTGGCATCCAACCTTTGCCCTTGGCCTGAAGTAAGTTGCAAAAGGAGCTGGCTGAAGGGATGTACATCTGTAATCCCAATATTCAAGAAGCAGAGACAGGAGGATTGTTGACAAGTTGAGACCAGCCTGATGTACAGAGTACGATTCAGGTCATCCAGGGAAACATAATGAGACACTGTCTCAAGCAAATGAGATGACCAGAGTTCTCCAAAGAAGAAACCGCAAATGCTCTACATGACTTTGTGGTTTTGTTTTGTTTTAATGTTTAGTATCCTTATTCATCGGGGAAAAACAAATTAAACTACTCTGAGATCCCATCTCGTCTCAGTCACAATAGCTATAATCAAGAAAACAAATGACAACAAATGCTAGAGAGTATGTGGGGAGAGAGGAACTTTCATTCATTGCTGGTGGGAGCCTAAACATGTACAGCTACTGTGGAAATCCCTGTGGATGTTTCTAAAAAAGCTAAAAATAGATGCCATAGGAGTCAGCAATACCATTCCTGGGCATATGCCCAAAGGACATATAATCACAGATACTTGCATATCCATGTTTGCTGCTGCTCTATTCAAAATAGCAAGGAAATAGAATTAACCTAGTGATTCATCAACTGATAAATGGATAATGAAAGTGTGGTATGTATACACAGTGGAAATTTATTCAGCTGTAAAGAAATAAAAAATTTCAGGAAACGGTATGATTCTGGAAAGTATCATATTAAGTAAAGTCAGTCAGACACAGAAAGACAAAAAAAAATCTAATCTTACATATAGACAGTAACTTATGTTTATAGATATACGTACCATCTTTATGAATTAGTTATTTTACATAGCTGTGATAAACACCATGACCGAAAGTAACTTAAGGAAGAAAGAGTTTATTTGAGCTTACAGTTCCAGAGGTGGAGTCCACAAAAGCAGGGGAAGCACGGCAGCAGATAGCAGGTAGAGTGGCCGAGCAGGAAGCTGAGAAATGATGCCTTCAACCACAAACAGGAGATCACATCTTTATCTGCAAATGTGAAGCAGAAAGAGTGAACTAGAAATGGGGCAAAGCTATAGACTCTGAAAGCCCGTTGACATATTACCTCTAGCAAAGTTCCACTTCCTCAAACAACGGTTCTCAACCTGTGGGTTATGACCTCTTTGGGGTCATATATGAATTATCCTGAATATCAGATATTTGCATTATGATTCATAAGTACAGGAAAATTACAGTTATGAAATAGAAAAGAAATAAATTTATGGTTAGAGGCTCACCACAACATGAAGAACTGTATTAAAGGGTTGCAGCATTAGGAAGGTTGAGAACTAGTGGCCCAAAGGTTCCACATTAGGGACACCTTGTGCCCAGTACCACTCACACAGTACAGACTGTTCAGTGGATTGTTTCTAGGAATAGAATGTGTGCCACTCTACGAGTTTATTGAGGTGAGCCGAGACTGTAGTGCAACATGCAGCTATTAAAATCCTACCAAGAAAACCTGGTTCAAGAGTGCATCAGACACACCAGACAGAGGAAATGATGTAACCCTCTTACCTGTTTCCAGTTTAAAAAAAAAATGAGTTCCTAGTATTGACATCCCCTAATATAGCTATCTGCCATTTGACCACTCAGTGCATTTATAAAAGAACAGAAAGAGAAGTCCTGGCTGCCCCCGGGCTATATAGCAGGGCTGGGTCTGGTGTTATGCAGCCTGTTCAGTCGCTGTCTTCTGAGCCTCTTGTTCACCCTTCTGAACTTGCCATCCATCTATAACCTTTTGTCTGGACTCATCCCTGCCCTTTTGCATCTACAATTGGACTCCTCTCCGCAGCTCCACTTTCAGACCTGTGACAGCAGCACCTTCCCCAGCTTCTCTACAGCTTGGCTGCCTTTGTTCTTTATCTTACCAACATAGGCTGCCTTTGCATTTCTATCAGCCTACCTCCAGCACCTCCTGAACTGTGCTGCTGGCCTCTTAACCCTGTCAGCTATTTGTAACTTGCATATATAGATATGTGCAGATATATTTACTGTGTGCTGTGTGATCTGAGAGCTAATATTAGCAATTAAGATGGGAATAGAAGAACTCATGTTGACCTTGCTAGGGTTATCAAGGAAAGCAGGGCTATCTGACAGATTGCTGCTGCCGAAACAACTACATCTTGTGAACTTACTGTCGGTCAGTAAACCCTGACATTGTAGAAGGACACAAACATGTTTGTCTATGTTTCTGACACAGCACATTTATGACATCCTGCCTCATAACAATAACA
Organism: Acomys percivali; assembly: GCA_907169655.1. Taxonomy (NCBI): domain Eukaryota; kingdom Metazoa; phylum Chordata; class Mammalia; order Rodentia; family Muridae; genus Acomys; species Acomys percivali. The sequence continues at coordinate 113,252,108 of OU015760.1, forward strand.
ACAAAACCCAAAATTAGGAAACCAAGTGTGAGTGTGGTGGCTTATGCTGTAATCCTAGCATGTGAAAGGCTGGGCAGAAGCATTGTCTCAATGCTGGTATGCCTTACATAGTAAATTTCAGGCTAGCCTGGGCTGCAAGAGTGAGACCCTATCTCATACTTCCATATCCTAACTAGCCTGAACTATGTATCATCTTGACACAACCGAAAGTCATTTTAAAGAAAAGTCTCTGTTGAGGAACCGCCTAGGTTATATTGGCCTATAGCCATGTCTTGATTGTTAACTGACAAAAGGGGGCCCACACCACTGGGGATAATACTAGTCTAAGGCAGGGGGCCTTGAGCTACATTAGAAAAGTTGCTAAGGTTGAGCCTGTGAATGAGCCAGAAAGCAAGGCAGCCAGCAACATTCCTCTGTGGCTTCTGCTTCAAGCTCCTGCCCTGGAGGCCCTGGATGATAGATTGTGACCTGGAAGTGTAAACCAAACAAACTCTTCCCTTTCCTATGTTGCTTTCGCCTAGAGTGTTTTTTTTTTTTTTTTATCACAGCAATAGAAAGAAACTAGAGCACCTGCCCCAGTCCCAAATTCAGAAGTAAACCTTCACAATTATGGTTAATTGTATACAAGTGAGCCACCATAATTCAAATGTCTTTTCAACCAATGGCTGGATATGCACATGTAGAAAGAATGCATTTGGAGCTCCTTCTTCATACAAATGTCTGTGCAAAGCAGATGAGAAACAGAAACAAGTTAAGAGTTGAAAGATAAAGTAATTGTCCTTGTTTCTATGCCTTAGCTAAGACATGTTTTCTACCGCAGATATGAGGCAGCCGTGCTCCAGCCACTGGAGCCTTTGGGCTCTATCAGGCACACAGAGATCAACAAACTTCTGAGCCTCCAAAACAGCGGGAACCAATTCCTGTTACAGAGGTGACAGATGATAGATAGATAGATAGATAGATAGATAGATAGATAGATAGATAGGTAGATAGATAGATAGATGAAAGAGACAGACAGACAGACAGACAGACAGATAGATAGATAGATAGAAAGAGATAGAAGATAGAGAGTGAGTGAGCATGTCCTAAAGTAGACAGTGATAATATCATTCTAGCCGGGATTTGGTTATTCTTAGCGGAACAGGGCTCAGGATGGAGCCTTTGGTTGTCAAATTACTCCAGGACTGACTGTTAAGGAGAGTCAATTTCAGCCAGGCATGCTGGTGCACTCCTTTAATCCCAGCACTCGGTGTGGGGCAGAGGCAGGCGGATCCCTGTGAGTTCGAGGCCAGCTTGGTCTACAGAGTGAGTCCAGGACAGCCAGAGCTACACAGAGAAACCCTGTCTCAGAAAACAAAAACAATGGCTATGCCTGCTTGCTTCTTGTGACCATTTGCTAGCCAATGGACAGGACAGTCTCCACACTTGAGTGGAGAGAGGGATTTGACTTTCACACGAACTCTGGTGCCTCACATTTGACTATGTCCCCTGGCGGGGGAGACCTGGTGGCACTCAGAGGAAGGACAGCAGGTCACCGAGAAGAGACTTGATACCCTATGAGCATATACAGGGGGAGGTAATCCCCCTCAGTCACAGTCATAGGGGAGGGGAATAAGGGGAAAATGGGAGGGAGGGGAGAATGGGAGGTTACAAGGGATGGGATAACCATAGAGATGTAACAAGAATAAATTAATAAAAGAAAAAAAAACAAAAACAAAAACAAAGGAGAGTCAATTTCCCTGAGGTCTAAGCAGTAAAACCAGGAGGACCAGTAGATTGTTGCAGGGAGGCAGCTTCTTCTCTAGGTAAGGACAACTCGCCTTTGGCCTCTCTCACTGCTGAGAATGGAAATCAGGCCTTGAGCATGCTATGCAAGTGCTTTACCTCTGAGCTCCAGCCGCAGCAGCAGCATGGGCTTGGAGAGGGGCAGAGGGACAGGACATGTAGGACAATCAAAGCTGAAAGAGTCCTTGGTACAGCTGCTGTGGGCTGGTCTGCTGCCCATTTCATATTCGGGCCAGATAACCTCTAAATCTGCAACCTTGAGAAGCTTTGTTTTCTGTATTACAGAGAGTCCAGTTATGCCTGTGTGGGGAGGCTGCTAATGCTGTGCGGGAGCTTCCCACAGATGGCAAGAAAGCCAGCTCACTTCAAGAAGACAAGGATGTAGGCTGACAGGAGGCAGCAGGCACTATTCAGAAATGGACTCTGTGTGTTGGAAGAATGGCTCTTCAAAAAGCAGGTCACCTACTGTCCAAGGCAGCTGTGGACTTCACTTCTTGCCACAAGAAGACAAAACTCCCTGTAGCTTCCTCATGACAAGGAAACAGGGAGCGCTCCTTCTCTCATCTTTCAGGGACAACAGTCTGGGGAGAAGCAGCAAAGGCAAAGCAGGGCAGGTCTCCCAGGGCACAAGGCTCTCAGCCTTCAGATTAGTCAGAGGCCGGTGCTCATGGGACTGGTTTCTTTCAGAACCTCTTGATCACTGCTTCCTTTTCTGGCTACCATCCTCTGAATATAGGGGGATCTGCCACCCCTCCTGAAAACAGGTTCCAGCCCTTCGGCGGTTTTCCTTTTGGAATGCCGACCAATAAAGTCTATCTATCATATGATCCTGTCCAAATAATGTCCACACTAGGGGACTCTGTAGACTAATAGATCAGCAGTAGCTGGAGGCTGGGGGGAGGGGCCGGCAGGAGAACAAAAGCTGAAAGTGTACCAGCTTTTTTTTTTTTTAGGGGTGACAAAATTGTTCCCAAACTGACTGGTGATAATTGTACCTACCTGTGAAATATATGCCAATAAGGCTGTTTTTCAAAACAAGAGAAGTAGTCACTGTGGGTCATTTTGTAGCTGACCTGCCTCTTTCAATTGCTAGATAAAACCTCAAAGTAGGTCCGCGGGCCGCAAGGCAGCCTGGCCTGCCCCAGCACCATCTGAGAGACTGGTGCTGCTGGTGCCCAGTGCCCCTTCATTGAGCTAGGCGCCTCGTTGTGATTACAGATGGCTGGCCAAACACACCGTGTGTATGCAGCAATGAAAACTATCTGGAAGGCATTTAATATAGTGACTCACAGGGTCATGCTTGGAAAATTAATTCAAATTGGCTTGGCATCAAGCCAAGGAAAACTGTCTGAAGAGACTGTAAACAGAAGGTAATGGATTGAGTTGAAGGAAGGCTAGAGGGAAGGGGCAGGGGAGGCCCAGCCCCAGGGCCAAGGCAGCTGGGGATGGGGGCTCGCATGGTAGCTGGCACTGAGTGCTCAGCTGGGCATACTTCCTCTCTGCACAAAGGAGTCCCTGGTACCTGTTCTGTTTCTCCTGATAGTCCCTGGTGTTCCTGCCTTTCCAGATGTTTATGTTGCTACCGTATCTACCTACTGTGAGCACCTTTGGAGCAGAGGGACATAGCTCTAGGGAAATAAACCAACTTGGCTGTGTGCTCTAGGACAGTCTCTGCTCCTAGGGAGTCCTTGGTGGCCTACCCACTGGCCCTGCCTTTGAAAACCTGTTTCTCATTGGAGAAATAATAGTTTGTAGCGCTATGTATAGAGCCCTGGCCCTTGTGTGTGCTAAATACAAGCTCTAATGCTGAGCTACCCCCCAACCCTAGACAAAAACGCTAATGCAAGCTTTCGTTCTAGTGGTACTGCTGGATAACTACAAATTTCCAAAGCGATGTTATTAATGCCTTTTTGTGCAGATTTACTAAAGGATAATGTATAAATTATAGTCATACATAACACTGGGTAGTTGTGAGGAAATTTCTGGAGTTGAGCAAATACCACCATAATCATTGAGATTTTCATTTATTCAGGTAGTTATTATCCATAGGCATTCAGAACACTTCCATTGCCACACAGGCTGTTTGAACCATGCATTATTCTACGTTCTGATATTCTCAAGGATACAGGATGTCTTCTTTCTTCCTACTCCCTGTACTGGAGAGCAACTGGAAGCTCACCTGGATTCTCAGTCCAGCTCTATCGGGGAGAGCTCAGACAACTCCTCTTTTCTTACCACCTGAGAAAGAATGAGGTTGGGACTAAACCAGTGGCTGTCACCTTGAAGGCCTTTTTGCTCTGGCATTATGTGAGTTTCCTTGCCTTCAAAGGAGGGCAAGGCAAAGATCACAGCAGAAGGTCTCTGGGATGCTGTAGGTCTAGAATCAACATCTGGGCCCTACTGATGCCTGCGACTGCCAGGAACCAGGAAAGGAGAGCAGGCTGAAGATGCACCTGGAATTCCTTTCCTCTGTACCACTCTGACACACAGCAAGGTTACTTGGGAGGCTCACATCTTTTATACCCTTCTGTCCTCAATGCTCCCCTCTCTGAATGAACAAATTCAACAAATGCTTCCTGAACACTAGAAGTCAGGTGGCAAGTGTCTTCCAGGTATGGGGGGACAAGATGTGAAAAACACAACAATTAGGCTATACAGTCTCCAGATTAGGGGAAATAAGGTATATGGTGATTTCCTGTGTCTTGTAACAGCTTGTCCAAATTGTTTCTCTCACAGTTCTAGGGGTTATAATTCTGAAATGCGTCTCACAAGAGAATTTGTTTCCCTGCCTCTCCCATTTCCCAGAGACTGGCTACAACCCTGGGGCCTGTACCTATGACCCTTCACCTCTGTTTCTGTCATAAAAAAAAAAAAAAAGAAAGAAAGGCATTCCAAGGACCGGGCGTGGTGGCGCACGCCTATAATCCCAGCACTCAGGAGGCAGAGGCAGGTGGATCTCTGTGAGTTCGAGGCCAGCCTGGTCTACAGAGTGAGTTCAGGACAGCCAAGGCTACACAGAGAAACCCTGTCTCGAAAAAACCAAAAAAGAAAAAAAAAAGAAAAAAAAAAAGAAAGGCATTCCAAAGAAAAGATTCAATCCAAACCCAGCTTTGTAAGTGGAATTTATTAGGGTCACATACAGGAACATTGATGACTCAAAGGCAGCTACACCATCAGGAATTTCCCCTAAGTGGCTAATGGTTTATACCTTTTATCCAACCTTGGGGTAGAAATAACCCTCTGGAAGATTTCCATGTGCCTAAGGAGCATCTTCCCTCCAATAGGCCTGCTCTCCTGAGATCACAGCCATTCTACCTATAGATGGCAATGGTCATGTTTGATCTTGAGAATACAACTACTACACCAGGGCTTCATGCCTGCCAGGCAAGAGCTCTACCACTAGCCAGTACAATGGAGCCTACTGTGGTGGTTGACTGAAAAATGCCCTCCACAGACTCATATTCTTGAACACTTGGTTCCCAGTGGGTGTGCCTGTTTGGGGGAGATTAAGGAACCTTCACAAAGCTGGGCTCAGTGGTGCACACCTGTAATCCCAGTACTCGGAAAGACAGGTAGATCTCTGAGTTTGAGGCCTTTGTGCTCTACAGGGTCCAAGACAGTGCCAAGGCTACACAGAGATAGCTTGTCTCAAAAAACAAACAAACAGGAAAGGAACCTCTAGGAGACACAGCTTCACTGAACGAATGACATCACTGGATGTGAGCTCTGATGTCTCAGCCTTTGCTTGGTGCTTATGCTTTCTCTTCTCTTTCTCTCTGCTTCCTCTGTGCAAATGCAATGTAATCAGCTTTCTGCTCCTACCACATGGTGCCATGTATTCCTTGACTTTATGGCCTTCTCCTCTGCAATTGTAAGCCAAAATAAACTCTGTCACTGTATTCATCACAGCAACAAAAAAAAAAGTTAACTAATATAGTGTGGTGGTTTGAATAAGAATGGCCCTATTCTTATTCATATATTTGAATGCTTAGATATCAAGGATACGAATGCTTAGACATCAGGGAGTGGCACTACTTGAAGGCATTAGAGGGTGTGGCCCTGTTGGAGTAGGTGTGGCCTTATTGGAGGAAGTGTGTCTCTAGGGGTGAGGTGCTTTAAGCTTTCAAATGCTCAAGCCAGGCCCAGCGTCTCGTCTCACTCTCTTCCTGCTGCCTGAAGATCCAGATGTAGAACTCTCAACTACTTTTCTAGCACCATGTCTGCCTGTGTGCCACCATGCTCCCTACCATGATGATAATGGACTAAGCCTCTCAAACTGTAAGCAAGCCTCCAATTAAATGCTTTCTTGTATAAGCATGGCCTTGGTCAGGGTATCTATCTCTTCACAGCAACAGAACAGTGACTAAAACGCACATCTACCAACAACTTTCTTTTCCCATTACCTCTTCTGATTCCAGTCTTAGGCCAGTTGCTTCTTGCGGCTGTTACTCAACCTGTGGTAGTTTCTCAGTTGTTTTTTGTTCTGCATGACCTCTGTAGTTTTCTTGCCATTTGATTTTGAGACATAGTCTCATTATGCATCCAAGGCTGGAATTCTTAATCCTTCTTTTTCAGCTTCCTGAGTGTTTGGCTCACAGGTTGGACCTAAATAGCTTGGAAGAGTATCGTCTAGTTATTTGGTAAAACCACCTTCAACTTTCACGTATTTGAGGTCTCCTCAGGAACGTCTTAGGAGTGATTTATAGAAAAAAGGATCACTGTCTGATGCACACTGAAGGCAATATGATAGCACTGGGTTTGTTTTTGTTTTTGTTTTCCAAAAGGAGAGTGCTTTATCATCTGTTATCTAAAAGAAGAGAGAAGATATTCTCAACTACATCGCCCCCTCGGGGTTGGTTGGAAAAGAACCGAAGTAGGCCAGGTGACTGAGAAACAGAAGGCTCACCACAGTGATGGGGTATCTGGGAGGTGTTTAGATCATGCATGTGGAACCCTCGCCCCCCAAAGAAGGGATGAGTGGCCTTAGCTCCAGAAAGTACCACTGCCCCTTCCACGTGGACACAGTGAAGAAACAGCCAAGTTTCTAAAGCCAAGGGCTCACAGCAGCTCCTGCTGGCTGGATCCTCAGGTTTTTGCATGTGTCTCCTCTGCCCCGCCGTGAGAAACCTGGCTCATCTAATCTGCCTTGTGCTTACTTTTCACTCAATTCTTAAATATGGGTCTAATCTCCTGACCACAAAGGCTGACTCAGCGACAGCCCTGCTGAGCCTGCCAACTCGACCTGCTGAAGCATCCTTCCCTGGCACAGCTGAATGCTGCCTGTGCCAGCAGCTTGCCTGAACCTGACACCAACTCAACACCAACCTGGGAGATCTTGGCCAACTCTTTGTCTACCCAGAAAGGGAGTGGCTGGGGAAAGGTTTGCGCCTCTTCTGTATCCAGATACAGAGCTGCATGTGTATGGCTAGAGCTTAACATAAAGATGGTAGAGAGTGGCATGTCTCACAGACAGGAACTCTATTGAGTCTGTTTCCTCTCCCAGCACAGGCTGAGGAGTCAGTGTCTCTTTGCTGTTTTGTGACAGAATAGCCCAGTTGGACCTAGAACTCTCTAAGTGGCCAAACTCCTGATCTTCTTGCCTCCATCAACTAAGTGCTAGCGTTACAGGCTACACCACAATACCCATGTGGGTTGATGATTTTTGAAGTGGGGTTCACAGAGACCTAGGGGAAGCTGCTGGCAGCAGGGAAATCGGCAGATCTTAGAATAAGCCTGAGGTTAGTCCCTGTGGTAACTAGAGCATTGGATGATGGAGCTGAAGGGAGCCAGTCACGGTTACATTTTCTTTTACATTGAGCCAAGGTCCCATGTAGCCCAGGCTGCTGTCCAACTATGTAGTCAAGGACAGCTTTTAACTTCTTATCTTCCCAAGTGCTGGGATTCCTGATGTTCCCCACTATTCCTGGTAAATATGGTGTTGGGAATGGAAACCAGGGCTTCCTGGATGCCTGCTAGGCAAACACTCCATCAACTCAAACCACAAGACCTTGGTGATTTGAATGAGATGGCCTCCTAACTCAAGCATTTAATTATTTGGTCCCCAGTTGGTGGTGCTGTTTGGGTGGATTTAGGAAGCATGGCCTTCCTCAGGGAAGTGTGTTACTGTTACTGCGGGTGGGCTTTGAGGTTTCAAAACCACCATGGCCCCATTCCCAGATTGCTTTCCCTGGTTTCTGATTAAGATTTGTTGTTGTTGTTTTGTTTTGTTTTGTTTGGGGGGGTGTTTTGTTTGGTTGGTTGGTTTGGTTTTTTTTTTTTTGGTTTTTTTTTTTTTTTTTTTTTTTTTTTTTTTGAGACAAGGTTTCTCTGTGTAGCCTTGGCTATCTTGGACTAGTTTTGTAGACCAGGCTCACAGTGATCCACCTGCCTCTGCCAGGTGTGTGCCACCACACCCAGCTCCTGATTAAGGTTTTCAAGGTGACCTCTCACCTATCCCTGCTGCCATGAGTCTCTCATCCATCTGGAACTGTAAGTTGCCTCAGTCTTGGTATTGTATCATGACAATGGACAAGTAACTAAGATGCTGATGTTTGCATGTTTTAATTTAATGTGTATGGGTATCTTGACTGCCTGTGTGCCTTGTGTACCATTTGTATGCTTAATACACACGGACACTAGAGGAGGAACTCAGATCCCTTAACCTCTGAGCCATTTCTCCAATCTCCATTTGCATTTTCATTAGAGGCTCTGGCAGCTGAGTGACAGTTCAAGTGGGATGCAGAAAGGACAATGATAGAGGCTGAATCTAATTAGAGAGCTGCTGCCAGAGGCCAGAGTGGGGACCTAGTATAGGTGGAAGAGTGGACAGGCCTCAGATATGGCCAGAGTCACAAAATACCTCCAATGACAACGCTAGCTAGAAAGGCCCAGTGGTTTTCATAATATAAAACCTGAGCCTGGGGATCGACAGCAGGGAGGAGACAGAGATGGAAACCAGGGGTTCTTTTTTCTCTTTTGTTTTTTTTTTTTTTTCAAGACAGGGATTCTCTGTGTAGCCTTGGCTGTCCTACACTCAATTTCTAGACTAGACTAGCCTCAAAGTCACAGAGATCCTCCTGTCTCTGCCTTCTCAAGTGCTGAGATTACAGGCATGTGCCACCACAGTTGGCTCCAGGGTTTTTTGTTTGTTTGTTTCTTTCTTTCTTTGTTTCTTTGTCTGTTTGTTTTTTAATCTAGGGTAACAATGAGACCTCAGGGAGGTGACTCTACTAGGCAGATGGAGATACAAAATACAGGAGAGACAGACAGTCTATAGGGGCAAGCCATTAAGGCCACAAGCAGGGACAGAGAATATAGTACCTAGGCCAAGACCTGGGGCTGGGCAATGGGCTAGTGGACAGATAGGGCAGAGGCATAAGATGCATGACAATAGGGAAAGGAACAGGGGGGAGGCAAGAACCCAGACTTCCTGGACAGTGCTTCTGTGCTCCAGCTCAGTGCACTCCCTCTGCAGAGGCCTAGGCCTGTGACCCTCCAAGCAGGAGCCCAGCCAGGTCCTTTTGAGTCTCTAGAGTAATCTTTGTACTTAAACTCCAAAAGAATATTTGAGCTACTTGGAAGGTCAACCTGTTGCATGTGGCTGTCCACTCATCCACATGGGTTATACTGAAGCTTTGAGGGGTCCAGTGTTCTTAATTGGTCCCATGTCAATCAAACCTCATACCTTACTCTTACATCATCCAGGGTATGGAACGTGTCCCTGTTTTCCCAAAAGGGCCACCCTACAGTCCTTTGGAATCAATAATTGCAGATGGGGCCTGTATTAGGCAGGATTCTCTAGACTAGTAGTTAACGTTCCAGTGCTGAGACCTTTTAATACAGTTCCTCTTCTTGTGCTGACTCCTAACCATAACATGATTTTCATTGCTACTTCTTAACTGTAATTTTGCAATTTTTATGAATCTTATATATCTGTGTTTTCCAATGGCCTTAGGTGACCCCTGTGAAAGGGTTGTTCAGCCCCCAAGCAGTTGTGAGCCACAGGTTGAGAACCACTGCTCTAAAGGAAGAGAACTGACAGAGTGAGTTACATTGTTACATTGGCTTGCTGAACACAGACTGGGTAATGTAACACCACCTGTCTGCACACTGCAGAGAAGGAGAGCCTGGTAGCTGTTCAGTGCAGGAGGCTGAATGTCTGTCTCAGTGTTTCCAGTCTGGTGCCTGGAGGATTCTTAGAGAGCATCCTTCTTCAATCCATGTTGGAAGGCTGACCAAACTGTGTTCCTATGTCAGCACAGGATGGCTGTGGTAGAACGGATGCGCTCACTAGGAAGAAGTAAAAGACAGGTAAGCACAAGCAGTCGTGCCTTCCCTGCAGGCCCCTTTCTATCTGGGCCACCTCTGGAAGGTGCTGCCCACCTCTGGAGGGTGCTGCCAACTCTGAGGGAGTAGCTTCCTGCCTCAATTGATCCTTTTTGGAAAAATCCGCATAAATCCACCTTGGAACATATCTCTTTTTTTTTCTATTTATTTATTTTATTTAAATGATGTATTCAGATTACATCCCAATTGCTTTTGTTTGTTTGGTTGGTTGGTTGATTGGTTCATTGGTTGTTGGTTTGGTTGGTTTTTCAAAACAGGGTTTCTCTGTGTAACAGCTCTAGCTATCCTGGATCTCTCTCTGTAGACCAGGCTGGCCTCAAACTCACAGAGATCCTCCTGCCTCTGCCTCTCGAGTGCTGGGATTAAAGGCGTGCTCCACCACCTCCTGGTTTTACATCCCAATTGGTATCCCCTCATTTGTATCGTCCCATTCCCCCCTCCCTCTTTTACCTTATTCCTTCCCCTAGGCCTGTGACTTAAGGGCACCTCCTCCCTCACCATATGGTCACAGCCTATCAGGTCTCATCTGGGTAGCCTGTTTCCCTTTCCTCTGAGTGCCACCATATCTCTTTGTTGATCTCAGTTTGGTCGAGTTGATAGCCATGGTTGATCATGAGAGGGTTCCTTTGAAGACTGCTGATCAGAAGCATCCAGAGCTGTCTCCCTCTCAACCTAGACCATCTGGAGTAAAGGAGAGATCCTGCCAAGACAGAGCCCACAGGACAGCATCTTCAGCAACAAGCCACCTTGGATGAATCCAGCTTTTCAGTGGGAGTGGGCTTTGAATACAGCCAGCACTTGTTTGTTACTACCTCCAAAAGCCATCTCAGAGCACACTCAGCTGACTTGGGACAGTGAATTCATTAATCTGTAGGCAGGCAAGCTCTCAAGCCAACACTGAGCCACAGAAACAGCCAGGACTGGTCTGGCTGGCAAGACAAATTCATACTGCGCCTTCTTGAGGCCAGAAGTCATAAGTGGCAATTCAATTCCACCTGCATTGCCTGGAACGCCTCCAATGAAAGGCTCTGGGCAGGTAGCATGGGCATGCAAAGCAAAGTAGCAGCCCCAGCCCCAACATCAGCTGCTTTCATCTTCCAGGGACTTATGGGTGAGCAACATAGAGGCACTAAGCTTATGGGCCCATAGTTTTTCAGGGGCACATGTGGTCCACAGCTAGGAGCAGACTCCTCCCTGAATCAGACACCAGACAGCCCCATACCTGTGAATTCTTCTCTGCATCACAGGCCCACCTCACCTGCAGCCTCAGACTCTATACTCTCATGCTCCCTAATACCTGCCTTGATCCCACAAGCTCATATGCTTCCACAGGGTCACATGTGCCTTCTCTCTCATAACCACTTTCATATGTGCACACTCACATACAAAAGCCCTCACATGCACAATGCTAATGCCATCTGTCATTCACATAGTCATATCTGCTCACATGCAAATCTATGCATATGTGTACAGACTAACGCATGTATGCATGCACATCCACTCTGATGCATACCCCTAATGCCTTCTACTCGCTTATTCCAGCTGTCAGTCTCTCCTCAGTCCCCTGTGACTAGCCATCCAGGCCATCTGCATGTGGTCATCATGATATTCTGACAGACCCCCAGGTCTGGGTAGAGACCTAAAGCCATGCAGAGAGAAAGAGAAGGACCCTAGGTTGAAAGAACAGGAGGAAATTATTTTCCTTAACACTCAGTGTTTTTTAATGTATGCATACCTTTGACCAAACCTCTGGTTCTCACTACCTGCTGGCAGGAAATGTGGTTTTCTCTCAAATAGAAGGAAACACATTCAGTCAGTTAGTCGCTTACACATCTGTTGTAGAATTGATCAATTTAATGTACTGGACACCCCTCAAAGGCAGAGCCTGGGCCTTGCTCTTGCAGCTGCTGACACAAATTACCACAAACTTAGTGTCTTAAATGACAAAAATGTATTCTTTCTCAGTTCTGAGACCAGAAGTTCCAAATCAAGGTATTAAAGGACATTTTCTTTGGAGGCTCAAGAGGACACACTCCTTCCTTCCCCCTCCCAGCTGCTGGTAGCCACAGCACAGCACTCTCTGCCTTTGTCTTCACACAGGGTACATGTGATTGCATCCACAGCCCACCTGGATACCAGGACAACTTCACAACTGTGAACTGCCAAATCTCTTTTCATATGTAAAGTAGCATTCATAACAGGTTGCAGGGATTTAGACCTGTAGATCTTAGGGAGCTATATTATCAACCTCCCACATCCCTCAAGTACCCACCCTGGGGCCAGGCTCACAAGACTATTCAAAAATATATTTGTAGGCTGGCTGAAAGAACTGGAGTTTCAACTCTAAGCTCTAAACCCAGGAGCTTCCCTGTGGATTTTAGAATCCCAAGAAGAGATTTATTTTAGAGCTGTTTACTTGTCCAAAAATTAAGATGATACTGAAAATTGGTTATGGGCTTGTTATTTGGTGACAAAGCTATAATATAGCTTGCAAGGTTAGACAGATGAATCCAATGTCAAAGAGTACTGGGGTAGTTGGGCTTTTAGACCCCCTTTTGGACCTCAGTTTCTGCAATGATTACATCAGATTTATGATCCTTGCCCTGCTTGTCTCCAAGTATTGGGACAATTGCTATGTGAAGGAGAATGTCTAATGTTACACAGATGTCAAGCATTGTTAGAGATGCTGTTACTACCTTAAAGAGAGAGAAAAGAGAGTAACACCAAGTTCGAAGTACTGTCTCTAATGGTGGAATTTAGATCTGTGCCAGGCCTGCAGAAGCTGTACTATCCAGTGGGCTCCTCTGGCTGCCATTCAAGTGGCCTTGACATTTCAGCCACATCCCTTCAAAGCACTCTTGCTGCCTTGGGTATTGCATGTGGAGCCAGGGCCATGCTGAGCATACACAGTAGCTCTGATCTGCTACTCTCCTGCCTTCTGTGCCCACCTACCATGCACTGTAAACTCCTGAAAGCCATGCCACTCCCTCCTGGTGCAGAGATAAAGAAGGCCTTTCTGTAAAGCTTAGTTCCCCCCCTTTCATTTTTCCTTCTGCCTGTCCAATCCTATCAAAGACCAGAATGTTCTGGGAACTTCAGGGTGGCTCCTCTATTCCAAGATTAATTTTGGTCTGTGGTCCTGCCCAGACCTGCTTACCTTCAGGCCCCTACTGCTGCTGCCACTGCTGCTGCCACTGCTGCTGCCACCACCACCACCACCACCACCACCACCATCACCACCACCCCAAAAACTAGTGATAAAATTGCCCATGGGGGCAGGCAGTACACCTTGCTCCTATGTCAGCTTTTAGATGATTGAAAGCCCCAGGCACTAAGAAGCCATTCACATGATAAGAGCTTAGGATGCCCTCCATCTCTTTCCAGCAGTGTCCCCAGGCTGACCTTAAATGTCCTCTATAGCTGGCTGGCTGATTCTCCCTTCTCTCCCTCCCTGGTTCTGGGATTATGTGCATGTACTTCTTGCACCTGTCTGATGTACAAGCTTTTACGTCTCTACTCACTGGGGCATCTTAGCAGCCCCATTGTTTGTTTTATGGCCAGGGTGTCATTATAGTCTTGGCTAGCCTGAAACTCACGACATAGACCAGGCTGGCCTCAAACATGCAGCAATCCTCTTGTTTCAGCTCTGGGTCTTCAGATTGTTTCTACTTAGTTCTACAATGTTGTTTCTTTTTGTTTGTTTGTTTTTTGTTTTTTGTTTTTTGTTTTTTCGAGACAGGGTCTCTCTGTGTAGCCTTGGCTGTCCTAGACTCACTTTGTAGACCAGGCTGGCCTCGAACTCACAGCAATCCGCCTGCCTCTGCCTCCCAAGTGCTGGGATTAAAGGCGTGCGCCACCATCTCCCGGCCATGGTGTTGTTTCTAAATAGGACTACAATGACATTAATGTGCAACCTTTGTTTGGGTGTGTAATCCCAAAGTCTCAGAACATTGCCTTTGGGTCTATACTTAGCTGAGTGGATACTACGGCAAGTCTATGGTGAAATTTCAAAGGAACTGGAAGTTTTCCCACGATCACATAGGAGGTCCCAGTTTCCCCTCTGCCCCAGGCTCTCTAATGCTTGTAAGTAGCAGGCCACAGAGGATGTGATGGAGGAAAACCAGGAAGAGAATCCAGAAAAGGAGGAGGAACACCTGAATTCGGAGGTATCATGTGCCCCAGGAGGAGGGACTGGCTAGCAGCATCACTGATAGTATCCTCAGCTGAAGATGGTTGGTTTTGCAGTGGCCATCAAGGCAAGTGTGGCCCTGACACTTGAGGCATGTGAGGGGGCGGAGAGAATTGGAAAGGAAAAAGGACCAGTGTGGTACAGAAAATGGTGGCTGTGGGAGGGACCTTGGGAAATATAAAGAAGACCTGCATGCTGTAATTGGAATGACTCTCTATGCTGGCAGGAGAGGTGAAGGGCTCTTCCTCACTGCTAGGGATTGGTTTGGCATCTATGCTGAAGGCCAAAGGCACTGCTGGCCGGAGAGTTGGGGAAGGAGTGAATTGGGGAAGAGAGAAAATAGGGATTAGGGAAAATTTGGAAAGTGGAAGCACTGAAGTGAGTGAGATCCCATCTGCCTCTGTGGCAGACTGTCAGGGCTCTGTAGGAAATCACCCTGAAAGCCTTTGTCCAGCTCAATGCCAAGCCAGCTGCAAGTGGGTGAGAGAATGGATGGATGGATGGATGGATGGATGGATGGATGGAAGGATGGAAGGATGGATAGAAACCTGTTTTAAGGCTTGGCTCCATTTGGATGAGGCCCTGTACACTTAGTGAAAGGTGATGGTGGCAGCTAGTAGGTGTTAGACAGTTAGGGCAGCCTAGGAAACCAGAAGGTGGCTGGACAAGTGATTTAAGGGTCACTCTAGGCTATGTTCTTCTACTGCTTCTTGGCCTGCCTCCCATTATGTGATGCAAGGTCCTCAGAAGAATCCAGAGCAAGGGTAAAGTCCCAAAGCAGCCCTTGGGCAGTTGGCCAAGTGCCAAGCCCTCAGCTCTGCTGCTGGGGCCTATGCCTGACTCCATTCTGCAGCCCCAGTAGCAGCAGGCTTTGTGTAGACACATGCTCTGTGTTGCTAACAGTAGGAGAAGCTTGGCCTGGTGTGGTGGGAGCAACCCAAGCATTAAATCTCTGGGAAGATGAGGATTCCAGAGTCAAAAGTAAGCGTTGAAGTACGGAGGGAAGGGCCCAAGAGAATTTCAGAGGAACAGGCAGGCAGGAGGGGAGCTTTGGCTCAGAAAGCCAGACTACCTCACTGTGCGCCTTCCAGCCTAGCAAGCTAGTCACCCTTTCCCACCTACTCCCATCTGCTCTCACCCTCATTTGAACAGACTCTCAGAGCCTGTGAGGACTGGGGCTCCATAGGCGCTGGCCCTACCTTGTGAACACTCTGGGAGAGAAAGCCACTTGTAGCTCAGAGGAGGCTGTTCTTGCTCTCCTCCCCTCTCTGCTCCTCTCCTTCTGCTGTACCCTATCCTTTCCCTTCTCTCGCTCATGTCTTCCCCGCATCTCTCCCACCTCTGTTGCTCCTCTGTGCTTCATTTCATTTGGAGATGATGAGGATGGAAACCAGTGCACTAAAACATCTTGGGACTTCTTCCCTCTCTCAGTGTCCATCCCTTGCCCCCTCTTTATGCCCGATAGCAGCACCTTTTTCTTTCTTTCTTTCTTTCTTTCTTTCTTTCTTTCTTTCCTTCTTTCCTTCTTTCTTTCGGGAGAGGAAGCTTTCAAGTTAGAGTTTCTCTGTGTGGCCCTGGCTGTTCTGGACTCGATTTGTAGACCAGGCTGGCCTTGAACTCACAGCGATCCACCTGCCTCTGCCTCCCGAGTGCTGGGATTACAGGTGTGTGCCACCACGCCCGGCTATGCAGCATCCTTTTCTTACAGCACCTTTTCTGCCTTCCCTCTCTCACTTCACTCTGCATGTCCTCTAGCTGAGGGAGAAAGTCACCTCCTTTTGTTCTGTGCCACAAGCAAAGAGATGCTATTTCAAACCCTTGTCAAATAAAGGAGTGCTAAGTAAATGTGAGGACCACTGTCCACAGCTTTCTCAACAGAAAACT
The DNA here is from genome assembly GCA_907169655.1 of Acomys percivali. Lineage (NCBI taxonomy): Eukaryota > Metazoa > Chordata > Mammalia > Rodentia > Muridae > Acomys > Acomys percivali. Next base: position 113,268,312 of record OU015760.1, read on the forward strand.
AGAGGACAGAAACTGATAAAGGGAAATGGGTTGGCTGGTAATTTACAGCAGAAATGGAGAGAGAGGGAGAAAGTTCTTTTCTCCACCTTTCCTATAACCATGTTACAATTTTGTTTGTTTGTTTGTTTTTGTTTTTCGAGACAGGGTTTTACTGTGTAAACCTTCTGTGTAGCTGTCCTGGAACTCACTCTGTAGTCCAGGATGGTCTCGAACTCATGGAGATCCACGGGCCTCTGCCTCCCAAGTGCTGAGATTAAAGGCATGCACCACCACACCTGGCAACCATGTTATAATTCTGTAGAAAGGATGAAGCACATCAGAAAAAAAATGTGTATATAGCTGAGATGGGGGTCTTAGAATGTCAAGATCTGCTAGGCATGGTGTTAAACACCTTTAATTCTGGCAAAGGCAGAGATAGGCAGGACCATCAGTGTGAGTTCAAGGCCAAATGGGTCCACATATTAAGTTCCAGGACAGCCAGGGCTACACAGTGAAACCTTGTCCCTCCTCCTGCCAACACACATAATTTTTTCACACATTTTTTTTTATTTTTTATATTTTTTTATATTTTTTATATTTTTGTTTGTTTGTTTGTTTGTTTGTTTGTTTTTGAGATCTGAGACCTCTTTCGGGAAAGGAAGCCCCTACTGGTTCCAAGGCTTGAATTATCCTCATTCTCCGGAGAGATTTCCTGGAATTTTCATTCTTTAGGGAATCTTGCAAGGTCTATATTTTTCTAATACTAGATGAGACAGAAGACCCTGAGCCTGGTCAGCTAGCAAGAAGGAGGGCCTCCTGTCTTGGCCACAGGATACCATGTATCAAGTGGAAAAGGCCAACCTTGCCCATTCCTTTCTGCATACATCCAGAACCTACCTGCTGCTCTAGAGGGAGCAATGCTGTGGCAGCTGCACTATTGCACATGCATACCCTCTAGGCCGTGCTTGGCTTTCAGCTGAAAAGCCACAATATGGTCACAGAGTCCAGAAACTAGACTATGAAGGAGGCCTTGTGGCCATTACAAAACACATATACTACAGGACAATTGGAGTGAAGGGGGGAGGGGGTATGAAGAGAAAAGAATAGTCCCCAGGCAGTGAGCACTAGGCCACTATCTAACGGTATGACCCACCCCCAACTTGGGCCTCATTTTTCTGCTCTGTCAAATATCTTGTCTATCTTAGGACCTCTCCTTGGGGATTATACACCTCTCTATGTTTTTCCACATTTTTTTCAGGGAATCAGTAAGGTGGAATGCCCTTTTAACCAATGTGTTTGTCCTCACTGTACACCTGAGCATGGCTCGCCAAGTATCCTCAGACCAGGGACATAAACAGAGCACCACCCTGACTGAGCTTACCAGGAAGAGGGCCAGGCTTGTTGGTGTCAAATTTCGAGGTGTGGCATTGTTGTGTAACAAGCCATCCTGTAGGAAAGTAAACAATCCAAAAGAGCTTCAGGAAGTCTCTGAAACTGACCAGATTCACTAGCCCCTTTCCTGTCAGTACACTCAAAGTCTTCCTTAGATGGATGCGAGTCAAACTGCAAAGTAGACTCTCAGACCAGACCAGATGCGTGGAAGAAGCAAACACCAGCAGAGCTGCCTGGAAGGGGTTTAGACCTTCTGAGTCACTGGGAAAGGACACTCTCCAACCTGTCGGGCTTCCGGCAGGCTGTGTAGTGCGCGCAGGGTTCCCAGCTTTTGTGAGCTGGTGCTGGGGTGGGTCTTGGTGATGCAGATGTCTTTGAGTCATTTCTGTTCCTGTAATTAACCCCTCACCCTTATGCCTGTAACTAACCCCAATAAAACTCATGATATACCAAGGTGGACTTTGATGTTATTCACACTTTGGTCTGTTGTAGGCTCCCTGTCTGGAGTGATTAGATGTGTATGTTGTGTCGCTCCAGGAAAAATTTTGTCATACAGCAGATACTCAGGAATCTGTTTTTCTGTTTTGTTTTGTTTTGTTCTTTGTATGTCTCACGTATCTCAGGCTGGTCTCAGAATCACTATGTAGCCAAGGATGAGCTTAAGGTCCCAATTTTCCTGCCTTCACTCCAAAGAAGTAAGATTGTAGGGGTGCTCTGCTGCATGTGGCTTTTGCAGTGCTGAGAGTTGAACCCAGGGCCTCATGTGTGCTAGGTACGCTCTATCAACCAAGTTACATTGCCAGCCCTAGGGACTTTTGTTTTTTTCACAAGCTCTCTCTCCAGGGTGATTTTAGTGCACACTGAAGTCTCAACGCCATGTTACTGACGTGCTTGCATTAGCAGGGAGAACAGAGGAACAGTATAGACAAGGACCTAGGGCAAGGTTGACACTCACTCAGAGATGCATGCTCCTGCACAGCCTGATGGTATATATGTGCAGTTGTACACACTGTCACCCACCCAGGCACAGCAGCACTTACTCTGCTTGCCTGGGATCCTTGTCCAGCCTACCCCTCTACTGGCACATTTGAATTAGGTAGATTGGATAACTACAAAAGTAAGGATTTCCTTGCATTAAGGACAGCGCAGATAGAGTTAAGAGACAGATGACAGATGGAGAGAAGATATTTGCTGTTTAAAACCAACAAGGGATTAATGGAGAAAAAATATACAAGGCAATTCTGCAAACCAACAGGAAAAAGACCCAAGAGGAAAATGAGCAAAGCATGTGAATAGGCAATTACCAGAAGGAGACACCCAAAAGGCTATCGAGTGAATACGGAGGAAAGGCTCGCATTCCAGATTCTTGAGGAGTTGGAGGGATGCAAATGAAAACAAAGAGACAGGATTTGCACATGTCAGATTGGCAATAATCAGCTGCTTGATGCCAAGTCTAGGCTGGCATAAGAAGAAAGAGGAACAACTGTGTGTGACTGGAGGCAGCTGCTGTGAAAAGTCACCTGGAAGTGTTAACTAGCTCCGGGGCTCATGCCCACACTGCCCTGGCTGGAGCAGTCCTGGGTATACCCCCAATATATTTTCTCATTGGCTCACAAAAGGGCTATTGTAACAATTGCCACCAGCTCTGGGCTTCAAAGAGCATACATTAGCTGGATGTGGTGATGGACACCTCCAGTCTTAGCACGCAGAAGGCTTAGGCAAGAGCCTGGGGCATAACAACATTAATAACAATGGCAACAATAATACAGAAACATAAACAGAAATGTATTATCTCAAAGTTCTTCACTAGAAGTCCAAAATGAGGATGCCTAAGCTGAAAGCAAGGTGACAGCAGGACCTTGCTCCTCCAGGGTGCTCCAGTGGACAATGAACTCCTTGTCTCTGCCAGCTTCTGGTGGCTGCCAACCGTCTGTGGCTGTATCACCCTTATCTTCAAGGCCAAGACTTTCACCTACTTTTCTGCTCCCCTCCAAAATTTGCCTTCACACAGAACCCAAGAAAAAGAACAGTCTTTGCTGATGTCAATAGTTACAGTAGCATTAAGATAGGCTCTTAACCCAAGAACTGGCAATCTTGGAAGTAGGAAAGTGCTCATAGAGACACAGAGAAAGCCATGTGAATGTAGTTATTTGGCAGATGGGGACAGAGCTCGGTGGTATAGTGCTGGCCTAGCATGTGTGGGGCACTGGGTTCAAAAAGACAGGTGTTGAAAGAGGAAGAGTTTGGAGTCATTCGGCTACAAATAAGCATACCTAGGCCCACCCCAATATGGCAGTACTCAGGAGGTATCTGCTCCCAGGCCCTCCAAAGGAGCATGGCCCTGCTTATACCTTCACTTCACACTTCCAGCCTCTGCAGTTGTGAGGTTAGGCTGCTGGTGTTTATGTCCTCATATCTGAGGCACTTCGTTACATCAGTCACAGGCCACTAACTAAACATGAGGCTGCATTTGTTACCCATCCTGACAGTCAACGATAATTTCCCCAAGCTCACAATCCTTATCTTGATCATACTTGCGAATACCCTTTTCTACACAAGGTAACACTTTCAGGTTCCAGAGATATGATGGCTTTGAGCACCAGCATCCAGCCTATTACAGGCCTCTAGGTTGGGATGCCAATTACACAGTACTTGTATAACAGAGGCAACCCAAGTGCTGACCACTGGGGAAAAGGAGAAGTAATTGAGTAGTGACAGATGTCCAATGCAAAAACACACAACGGCACAGGGAGTTAACACACATGAGGTAAGTAGGAAAGTGTAAGTAAGAAACTCACACATGGGGTGAGTAGAAAAGTGTAAGTAAAAAACTGGACACCTTCTCCAGCTGCTCCTTACCCAGCATGGACAAGACCCCAGTTTCATCCCTACACACACACACACACACACACACACACACACACACACAGAGAGAGAGAGAGAGAGAGAGAGAGAGACAGACAGACAGACAGACAGACAGACAGAGACAGAGAGAGACAGACAGACAGACAGAGGGACAGAGAGAGAGAGAGAGAGAGAGAGAGAGAGAGAGAGAGAGAGAGAGATACGTAATGTGCCAGTGAGGGCTGGTACCCATGGGGACCTCCCCATACTCTGAGAAGGATGGGGTGAATGGAGGGAGGGGTGAAGGAGATGGGAAGGAGAGGAGAGGGGCTGTGATCAGGATGTAAAGTGAATAAATAAATAAATTGATGGAGAAGAAAAAAAGGAGGCGTGCTCTCCTCTCTCTAGAGCCCACAGGGTTCTTCTTCTCAAGCTGAAGAGAAGAGGGAAGCTTACTAGCTGTCACCAAGGGCTGCAGCTGGTGGAACAGTATTCTGGAATGCTTGGAAAGGACCCTTGAACACTTCACTCCTGTTTGTCGTAGACAAAATAAAGTAATGCACACTCTTCTGTTGGCAGCATCAATCGCTAAGGTGACTTTCTAGTTGGATCTACCCAGTTCCAATAGCCACTCTCCTCTATTCTAATTTTTCTCCCCTCAGTGGTAGGCACTTGAGTGCTAAAGAAAAATGTTTCAAAATGTATGTGGGCTATGTGTGTGTGTTCACATCGTATTCGTTTCTTGGTTTCATTGTTATTTGTTTGTTTGTTTTGTTTTGTTTCATGTAGCCCAGGCTAGTCTCAGACTCACTATGTAGTTGAGGATGCCCCTGAATTCCTGTCCCTCCTGCTTCTATCGCCCAAGTGCTGGGAGTCCAGGAGTGAACCACCAGGCCTACTCATTGTGTTCATTCTCAAAACATACCCCCACTCCCTTTGCCAGACACAAGCTTGCTGGGTTGTGCTCTCTCTCCTCTGTCTTTCCTTTTCTCCCTCCCTCTCCCCTCCCACCCAACTCTCTGGTTTTAAGGTGCTGTCTCTCTGTAGCCCATGCTTGTCATGATCTCATTGTGTAGGCCAGGATGCTTTCAACCCTTTAGAAGCCCCCTTGACTCAACCTCTTGAGTGCTATGATTAGTGTGAGCCAGACATCTTTTAATATTAGTTGGCAAAGTAGCAGGGCCACAAAATATAAAGAAGCCAGTAGTTCTGAGAATAGTCATGCACGCTGCCCTGAAGTCAGAATCAGTTTGGAAAATGGTCCACCACTCTGACCCTGGGGAGAGGACTTTGATCTTATTTGTTTAATTTCCCATGGGTTCCTCAGGGTTCCTTGTAAAGTTCCCTTTGAAAATGCCATCCTCTGTTGACTATGCTTGGGGAGGAAGGAGAACCTGACTTTTAATGTTTTGTCTGTTAGTATCAAGGCCAGAGGGAAAAGAGGAATAATATTTCATTGTAACCTTTTCTTTATCCACCACAAAGGCCTCTTGGTAGAACTGACCTTCAAAAATTTTAAATCTATCAACAACAAGGAAAAATCTGATTGTGGCATTCTCTTGTGTTCTTGTCTGGGCTCTCTTGTATCCTCTTGAGGAATCATATTTTCGGGTACAGCAGTAGCTGCTGGATTTTGTTATTCACTCATGCCCACACCCTTACCCCCCCTCCCCGCTCTAATGGTTATAGCCAGGACGCTAAGTGTCCAAATGTACATGAGGAGTGAAGTGGGTGAATCCCCGTCTCTAAAGATGCTTTCACAGCCTCCTCAAGGTCTGCACTCTCATGAACAAATATTTCATCTGAGCTTTGCCACATCCGACATACCTGGCAGTCTTTGTTCAAAACAAGAATGTATGCTAAAAACAAAATTCACGTAGAGCCACCAATGTCTTCTTAGTTGTTTGTTTGGGATCTGGGATTAGGGCTGAGTCAAGCCTGTGCTGAGGCTGGAGGACTTGGGCTAGTTGCCCTGCCCCCACCCCAGCTCCAACTCTCATCTATACAGGGAGGTGGGTACAGCTGGAGGCATGATTTTACATTGTTTTGGCAGAAGGTTCTGGGAGGTGCTTCAGGAGCCACCATCGAGAGGCCCAGAAGTCCAAAATAAATATTGTTGGGGTGAAACCAAGGTGTTCACAAGGCCTCACTTGTTCCTGAAGCTCTAAAAACCCATGACTTGTTTCTTCCAGCCTCTGGTGGCTGCCTGCGTCCCTTGGCACCCATACATTTAAGACCAGCATCTTCAAATCTCTCTGCTCCACCTTTGCATTATTCTCCTCTGTGTATGACAAATCTGCCTTTGTGTCACTCATTCATATATACGTGTGTGTGTGTGTGTGTGTGTGTGTGTGTGTGTGTGTGTGTGTGTG